>CM062291.1:27802964-27862827 GCA_031216915.1 Pictodentalium vernedei | reverse complement strand
AATAGCTGCCCAACGTGCAATTCACTCCACGTATTTCCGACACTCATCTAACGTTCAAGTACACATTCTGGAAGATTCAATTTCGGGGCCGAATCATCCCAGGCCGAATCTTCCCAGGCCGAATCTTCCCCAGACCGAATCGACCTGAGGCCGAATCTTCCCGAGGCCGAATCCTCCCGTTCCCTTCTAGTGCCCATGCCTCCTCTCGCAAAATATATATTTCTTCATAAA
This sequence comes from Pictodentalium vernedei, assembly GCA_031216915.1. Taxonomy (NCBI): domain Eukaryota; kingdom Metazoa; phylum Mollusca; class Scaphopoda; order Dentaliida; family Dentaliidae; genus Pictodentalium; species Pictodentalium vernedei. Next base: position 27,862,596 of record CM062291.1, on the reverse strand, counting down.
ATCTGTTAACTATTAGTGATGGGCCCTCACTGAAACAGGCATGACACTCACGCCTGTTCCACTGTTCCAATGGCAGGTAGTGCCCCCCCCCCCCCACTGCTCCCCCCAAAAATTTACTATTTGCTTCAAAACGTAATTGATAGCCCCTCACTGAAATAAGCGTAGCAGCTCTCTGTGTCAATGATGAGTTAAAAACTGAATTTTAAAGTGGAAAATATATGCTGTGGGCATTGCGTTATACAAAGGGCTAACATCTTCCGGGCAGCTCATCTCAACGCATAAACATGTGGTTATTGTTATTGTATTACAGAAAGGGCTATGATCCTCACACGACCCCGAAGCAAGTTGCCAAAGTAAAATCATTGCACAATTTTATGAGTTGAACAAAATAATGTAAGAGCCAGCTGTTACTTCCTGCTGTTCAATCAAACACTATCGCTGTCATTTTATTCCGTACATCATTTACCCATTATGATCAGTGGCATTCAGTGCTATCGGAGGGGGTCAACTCCACATGCGACTCTAGTGCAAAGTCTTATGTTTTTTTTTATTTTCCTTCCACAACGCAGGGATTTTATTGTTTATCGTTCAAGTTTATTCGTGTACCTAACGAGAAAAAGACGTATTGATATTCAGGAATAAAATGTATGTACTTCATTCTCATTTCTTTATTCCACCCTCAACATTCAACACGTTTTTCTCCCCAACATGGTTGGCTCATGGAAGTTGGAACTTGTCGTTGTGTGCAGTAAAACGAAATTCAAAGGCTCATAGAAACAGAATGTAAAATGATTTAACGGATTGTTCAAACATTTTATACTGGAATGATAGACAATCGAGGCATTAAAACACAGCTACACAATCCCGTATTGAACTCAGGTAATTCATCTTTCTCGTACATGATGTTCAATCTGTTGATAACTTGATACCCACTGCCTGACTTTCTCCAAATCAAAATACACAGTTAACCGGTAACTGCATGGTTAGAACTTAACGATTAACCGGTTACAATATTTAGTAACGTTTCAGCACTATATTGCTCCGATGTCTCGGTTTCATAGTAAACGAAGTGAAGTCGATCTGGTGCCATCCAAGTCATTTACCCACCTGGGAATGAGCTTCGAGACGCACAACAATCTCGTTCGTCTGACGTTAACCAGAGCGAAATTAGTCAGTTGTTATGCTCGCTATTGTCTTCACTCAGACAAAGTGTCAGCGAGGGAATTCATGAGACTAATAGGTCTGTGCGGAGCTGCCTCGGATCTCATTCCGATGGGGCGGCTACGCACTCGTCCTCTCCAGGTCTATCTGACTCAGAATTGGAGAGTGAAGATTCAATCGCTCGAAACGGACATACTCTTGTCAAGCCAAGTGAAACAAGAGATTCAGACTTGGGCAGACATACAGTGGTTAACTCAGGGAGTTCCACTGCAGTTGCCAGATCCGAGTTTTACGATTATGACGGATGCCAAACAGGCTGGGGCGCGACACTGAGCCCATCGGATTTGAAGTGCCAGGGTCTTTGGGATCCGCAGTTTCTAAGCAAGCACATCAACATCAAAGAGATGATGTCGATTTGGCTTGCTCTACGTCATTGGATAGACGTTATTCAGAATGCACACGTGCAAATTATGTCCGACAATACGACAGTAGTTGCGTATATTCGGAACCAAGGTGGCACTCATTCCATTCCGTTGCTCAATCTAACGGAAAGAATTCTTCTGTTTGTACTAGAACATCAGATTCTTCTCTCCGTCCGTCATATTCCGGGTCGTCTGAACGTCTTGGCAGACTCCCTTTCACGGAGGGGTCGCCTGTTGCCGTCAGAATGGACTCTCAACAAGCCAGTATTCAATCAGATTTGCTACCAATGGGAACGGCCAATGATAGATTTATTTGCGACACATCTCAACAATCAGTTGCAGACGTATGTGTCACCTTGTCCGGATCCTCGAGCGTTTGCAGTAGACGCTCTCCTCGATCTCTTGGGACGGAATGATAGGATATGCGTATCCTCCAGTGCCGTTGATTCACCAGATATTGCTCAAGATAAAACAATCGCAATGCAAGATTCTGTTGGTAGCATCTCTGTCTCCTCAGAGACCGTGGATAAATCTACTCAGGTGTCTGTTGTGGGACATGCCGAGGAAGCTTCCTCAACGGGAAGATCTTCTTTCGCAAGGGAAATCGCGCATCCTCCATCACAATCCGCAAGGTCTAAACCTTCACGTATTTCCATTGTGCGGTCCTACAGGATGAGCAGTGGACACGATTTCTAACTGCAGGAGGACCTCCTCTTCGCTAAACTATGCTGCTAAGTGGAGGGTCTTTTGTCAGTGGTGTGAGGATCATTCAGTAGATATTTATGATCCCTCTATTCCAGACATAGCAAACTTTCTAGTATACTTGTTTGATGAGATTAATCTGCAGCCTATCACCATTAAGGGTTATAGGTCTATGCTATCCGATACCTATGCACATCATGATAGCTTGATGATTGGAACTAATGTCTCTTTATCTAAGTTAGAAATTTTTCGTTAAATAGACCTAGAACCCTTAGATTAATTCCGGAGTGGAATTTGGCCTGGGTTCTTCTTAAGCTAAAAGAAGCGCCTTTTGAGCCTCTTGACACAGTTGACTTCAAATTCTTAACATATAAGACAGCTTTTCTCTTAGCTTTCTCTTCTGCTAGAAGAGTTAGTGAGCTTCATGCACTATCTGTGGAGGATTCTCACTACCGTAGTGTTGGTAATACTATTACCTTTACCACCAATGTTGGATTTTGGGCTAAGAATCAGGCTCCTAATAAGTATCCTGAACCTATTATTATTAAGGCCCTTCCATCATCTGATGGGCGTAGGCCTCTACTGTGTCCTGTTAGAGCAATATGTATTTACAGACGTAGATCGGAGTTCATCAGAAAGGGACGTAAGCGTTTCTTTCTGTCTTTGATACCTAATAGAAAGGATATTTTGGTTCATTCTATTGCTAGATGGATTCAATTAACTATTCGTACTGCTTATGAAAAATTATCTTCTCAGCAGTCGGCACTCAAGATCTCAGCTCATGAAGTAAGAGCTCTTTCGACTTCTTGGGCCTATGCTAATTGTATTGCTATTACTGATCTAATGAAGGCTGCATATTGGTCTCAACCTTCCACATTCACTAATTTTTATCTCAGAAATATTGAGTCCATTTCTGGAGACCTCCATTGTTTAGGTCCGTTATCAGTTGCTCAGAATATCGTCCACTAAACAGTTGCAACTATAGTGATGTAGGCTTTCTGTTCCGGCAGTGACTCTGTCCTGCTGCCCTCTTCGCTCTGGGGTATTTGACCCAGGGGAAGGGGGGGGGGGGTGTTCCCTTAGGTCACCTGCTTTATAGTGAAAAGCAAGGGAATACCTCCCCCAGAGTCAGTAATTCCGAGTCGGTACCGGGATGGTTTTAAAGTGTAAAGATAATGTTTAATCATCCATGTAATATTTTTAAAGTGTAGCTCGGTGTGAAGCATTTGTATATGTCATGTGTCAAACGAGCGTTAATATACAATCCTCGGACACTTTTAATGAATATAAAGAGTCTCATTTCTCTGGACTTCCTTTATTTATTGGCTTACCTTTAAAAATATTAGTATAAAGGATTATACTGGATGTTAATAGAGATCATTGTTTATTATGCTCAATTACTGATCGGTATTGTGTCTTTCTTCTTTATTATAAATAGGAAAGATACATGTAAAGCCTATCTCTTCTTTTCTCCTGGAGAGGATATTCTATTATACATAATTGAGCTTATTGGATTTTCCTTTATGTCCTAGGCCCTCCAGCCTATTTACTATTCAGCTAAGTCTGAGTCATTGGTACAGTATAAAAATGTTAAAAAATTTATAGTAATTTATATATTTTTTATACTTACCAATGACCCAGATGGGGATGGCCCTCCCAGGAGTTGGGAACTCATACCTCCCCGCTGAGTACATAACGCTTACCAGGCACTGGTTGTAAGAATGATAATTGGCGCCAATTTCGGGTCCTCCTTGACACTGCGCATGCGCAGAGGAGTGGATGTATGGAGGGCCATATAGGACATGTATTTTTCAGTTTTTGATGCAAATTTTGGGGATTGGGGGGGCAAAATTTGTGTTTGGCCCTGAATTAAGGAGATTAGCACCAGCTAAGTCTGGGTCATTGGTAAGTATAAAAAATATATAAATTACTATAAATTTTTTAACTTTCTTGTATCAGCCTATCCAATTTGATTTGCAGCAAAAGACCGGAAGTAATTTTGTATAAAGCCCAATCACATCAGTCGTATCAGTGTGCAATGTTTTATAAAACTCAATTTATTTTGCAATGGGCAATTGCAATCGATTTCTTTTTGGTTCGTGGTTTTAAATTGAATAGAGGAACATTATATAGTATCATTTGGTTGGTTTTGTGATTTAATTACTTTCATTTGATTTCATTTGGGTAAAACGACGCGCCCCATAGTTTCACAACTATGCATGTGATCAGGGATCGATATAATTTTGAAAAATTGCATAGCATTTTGCTACAAGTGTATGAGAAATGTGTAGCAATTTTGAAAAATTGCGTAGCTATTTTCAAATTGTATTATTTTTGTTTTTTAAGGCCCCTAAAACACAGATTTTCATGGGAATGCAGCACTCCATCTCTCCTCAATCAAAAACAAATCAATAAATGTTATATAAAGAAAAATCAATAAATGTTGGGTGGTTACACCCTTGATCCATTGCCAACATTATTTCTTGCGATGTGTGTGATTTCGGGTGATTGTGCATGATTTTGTGAGATTTAAAGCGAGTACCTGTCATTTCCTTTCATCCTCTGAGGTGTTGTTTCGCTCCAATACCCGTTCACCCCGGGTCGTTTCGCCCCAAATCAAGATTTGGGGCGAAACGACCCGGGTCAGAGGTGATCTTTTTTATTTAATTTGAATAGTTTATTTAAATAGTTTTTAACAATTGGTTCACTTATCATATCTATATGTCGTATATGTGGTGAAAAATACCCCATAACCATTATGAATGAGCAAATAAGAAAACAGTTTCTTGAACTTTCCTCTCATCTTTGTGATCATGTCTAGAAAGGAAAAGATGGACTGTGAAGCTGTTTTGACAAGCTGGGCAATTAACAAATAGTAGACAGTATTGTTCTTGATTTTGAAAAAGTTAAATATCCCCATTGTCCTTTTTAACACATTGATATTGTGTATAATAGCAGATTAAATACTGTCATTTTAGCACATCGACTTACAATAATATACAAACAATTGATTTTTTGATTTTGTTTTCTATCTAATTATTGAATAGAATTTTAAGTAATATTTAATTGTCAGTTTTGTTCTGAATTTTAAAGGCTTTGACTGTACACAATGTATTGTTTCGATGATAATTTATATTTTCAACTGTTATATTTATGAATCTATACGTAGACTTCACCCCCCCCCCCCCCCCCCCCCCCCCCCTCATTTGTAGAGGTCTGGTAGATGAGCCACAGGGAAGGTCATGCCCGGTTTTTTTTTGTCGGAATGGGAACATGTTTGGAATTGCTGATAAGGGGGGGGGGGGGGGGTTGTCTGATGCACAAATGTCAAGGAAGGCAGTTGTCCGAAGGGTGTCCGTGCACCACTTCGATACACCCTTTGAGGAAACGTACCAAAGTAAATAAATATGCGTAGCTGGGCTATTCTATCATACAATATTACTCCAGAGTTGCAACTTCTGGAATCTAATTCTTTACTTTGCCGGATAAAGTGTACCAAAACAAAACAAATAAATTACATGTCTCAATACATGTCCAATATAATTTTCGGGGAGAGGGGGTGCAAAACGACCCACTTCCGAATGTGGGGCGAAACAACCCAGGGCAAAACGACTTGGGGGGAAAGAAATTGGGACGAAACGACCCAAGGGGCGAACAGGATTTGGGGCGAAACGATCGAAATTGTGATTGTGGTATTTAGCCTTTAACGAATACCCATAATCGGACGGGGGGTACGGAATGCTGGCAGTTGTGTTGAATGATTCACCACTTGTGTCAGATGATAAGAACTAAAATCATAATTTATTTTAGGGGACCTCCGGTGTTTGACGGGACCTCCTGTGTTAAGTGCGACCGGCATTTCACTGCTCGAAGACATTGTAATTCGTATATTGTCATTCAGGTCAACCATTTGAACTAAACTAAAGACAAACATTAAACCCATGTGTGTTCATACCAAGAGAACTTCTCATTGGTTAAATGTGAATACATGATAACTGACCCCTCTAGGACATAAAAACACAGCCACGTGTTTTAATGTTACAAGGTTATCGATTGGCTTAATGAATAGCAGAAACAAGTTTTGTATCCAATGACGGGAAGTGTCTGTCTCGATGATTAACCTTCTATCGAAAATCAAAACAATAACGTGCAGACTAGATACATTAGCAGGACGTGAGGACGGACCCAGGCACTGGTAATTAATATTTAAATAATGAATCACAAAATGATATACAGAGAAATGAAATGCATCGCTGGAATCGAAAAATGCGTCGAAAAATGCGATGCGATACCGGTTAAATCGACCCCTGCATGTGATTGTTTGAGACAGATGTGTTTAAACACAGCTACCGTACTCACCCGTGTCGAAGCCCATATTCGTGATTAAGCCCACCCCTCGCTTTTTCAGATTTATGAACAGGGTGCTCTACTCGTGTCAAAGCCCCCCCCCCCTCCCCACCCCCCCCCCCCCCCCCTCCCCCACCCCCCTCCCCAAGTTTCAAATTGGACGAAAGTTGTTTGAGATGTCAAATTTACAGGCATCAAATGGAAAGACAGGTGACTTGTTTCAACACTGTACTTACCCCGGTATCAAATAGAACTGTAATACTGTATTATGTATATTTTTGGGAGTTCAGGTTTTTGTGTTGTTAAATTCGTCTTTTGTGTAATACATTATGTCTGTGTTCAGTGTAATAAGTCTTTTTCAAAAAATTATATATCCCAAGCAAAATTGACTTGTTTATTTTTTTGTTGACCTCGTTTTGGAAGCTGTGGCTTGTTTCAAATAAGTGTGCAGACTACTGTCAATAGTTGTCTGAAACACGCCCATAACATATAGTTTTCACGGTGGTTGAACACCATCACAAAGATACTGATTGAACACTGCCTCTTTCGAGCGGTGCACAACTCATTGTGAAAGAACACTGCCACTTTCGAGCGTGCACAACTCAGTGTGAAAACGGGTGTTCAGAAATTAATGAGAAAGTGGTAATTAAAAATAAAAAATAATTACAACTCTGGTATTTGAGAATTATATAACAATTTAACCTGCGATATGATGTATGACTTATTGGTTTAATAAAACATGCTCATTTATCATTTCATCATGCTCTGCAACATGTGAAGTTATGACTTTCCATGTAAAATCAATTTTTTTAATATTGCCAAGGGAGACAACTATTTTGTTATTCATATTCCGCTGTGTAAATTTTATCTGGTCTCCATATTATGAATTTTTTTATTGATTTTGTGTGAAGCTCTATTTAGTTTATTCGTAATAAATGTACATATTTACAAAAAAGACAGCTATTTTTGAACAGACTATGTTTGTCTGTTTTCAAGGGGGTGGTTTGCAGTGTTAATTGACATACTTAACTTACGTCCATTTCTAGCTTCGAGAGTAACCTGTACAAAAAATGAAAACAACACCACATGGTTTTCTGTTTGTTTTATTCATTAAATTGAGAATTAAAGCCCGAAATCTGAAAATGAAACTATGTACAAGATAATTATGAGAATCTTTACAGCAAATTCTGATTAAATTAGCATTGTACTTTCGGTTTCGTTTACTGGATGAATGGGGATGTATAATGACATGCGCAGTGAATAAAGGAAACTGGAAATGTTTCAGTTTTCACTGACAATATCGATTCGGACCTCTTGCGGAGCGGATGGTGATATGAAGGTGGAGGGGGGGGGGGGGCATATAACAGCAGTTTTAATTTTGTTTTACCATTAACCAATGGACAATAACAAAATAGATGTCCATTCTGACTTGAAGCGTGGCAATGCTTGTGAGTTGAGTGCAATTTAAGTGAAGTTGAACTGTTCGATGACAGGCGCGAATTTTTGCGCTTGTCTTTTTTAAATTACGGGCGCTTGCGAGCGCAATAGTGCCCATCTCACGCGAAGGACTGGGTTATTATTCCTGAACCACATTTTTGTCCGAAATATATATTTTTACCCTCTATTTTTTGGGACACGCGGGCGGGGAGACCCGGTTACCAGTGGGCGAACCTCCCAGAATTTAAATACAACAGACATCGAGTGGATTTGAATCACAGATATATTAACCAGGTGAGTGTCGCTGTTCTGCATTTTTGAAAGAATAGAATATTTAATACAAACTGATTTTGTCTTGTTTTTGTGTTGATATCCAATTCCCACATGAAAACTGAGAATTTTCAAAGATTGAACAAAAAACTCCCCCAAAAAACAAACACTTTCACGAGCGAGCACATGTTTGTCAACAATTAGGGGAAAGCCCCAACAATCCCAGAATACTGCGCGCGGACACTTCCGATCCGAGCTTCGTGCAGCTTCGAGACTGAGCGTGCCAACATTACGGACACTTCGTACAAAAATGCTTTGATTGGATGCTGTTAAATGCCGGAATGTGGGTAAGTTCTCTGAAATAAAGAGCCGACCAATGACTCTGCAAAGTTGCCTTATTTTCGCATTTTGTTCAAGTAATAACTACCCCCTTTGTACCTCAATAAATTCCTATCTCAATGCGCATGCAAGTAAGTTTCTCCCGAACAGAATGTCTCGCTCCTTTTGATGAGGGTGCTCGTTTACAACCTTCACAATGGAAGCACGTGTTCGAAATTTACTAAGACAATCACCCGGTATAAAATGGAACTGATCGCAAGAGGGACGCAAGGTTTATTTTATTTTGTCAACAATTGCGCTTTTGAACCAAGTGTTAGTCTATTGTCTTGAGAAATTTACATTAGAGAGTTCATGTTTTGCGATTGAGATTTCATCATAAATTGAATCGAACATTTGAAAATGCAAAATTTAATAATCGTAGGGGTTCAAATAAGGATCGTACGGGCTGGAATTTTTATTGAAATTTAATAATCGTACGGGTATGATTATTCGGATCACAAGAGTATCATCGTTCTGAGTTGTATTGTTGACAAACTCGGCTTGTGTTTTGACAAGCATTAGAATATAAAAATTCGTTTCAAATCCATTTTTTGGGCCATGTACTTTTGAAATTATCTGTAATGTAGTTGCAGGTGTGTTAAAAACCGAAAAAATTTATTCCCTTTCAAATTCTTGGTGATCATCAGTCCGATGGGTATACGGCGGACCAATGGTCCCCCCCACACGCATGGTTCTTGAAATTTTGATGCGCATCAGGACATTACTTTCATAAATCCAGCTAGGATAGCCTTCATCTCCATTTTTAGCTCAACTTTGACGAAGTCAAATTTGAGCTATTGTCATGGCCCGTCGTCCGTCTGTCCGTCCGTCCGTCCGTCTGTCCGTCTGGCCGTACGTCAACAATTGGCTATGGCTCGGGCTAGAGGTCGTATTTATGAACCGATCTTTACGAAACTTCTTGTGTATCTTTGTTATGACCCTGGGACGGGAACAAGTGTTTTTAGGTGTGGTCCGAAATTCAAGATGGCTGCCAGTGGACATTTTGTACCGATGATGCAAAAATCAGTTTTTTGTACAGAACTTCTCTATGAAAGTTCTGATTTGAATAAAGTTTTGTATAAATGTTTAGTACCATGGGATACATCACATATAATACGGGTTTTTTTCTCGTGCGTAAATTATGCAAATTAGACTGACTTTGATTTATTTAGTGTTACTTTCAGAGCTGTAAGTGCCAAGCTGCTATGGCTCGGGCTAGAGGCCGTATTTATGAACCGATCTTTACGAAACTTCTTGGGTACCTTTGTTATGACCGTGGGACGAGAACGAGTGTTTTTGGGTGTGGTCCGAAATTCAAGATGGCTGCCAGCCGCCATTTTGTACCGACGATGCAGAAATCTGTTTTTTGTACAGAACTTCCATATGAAAGCTCTGATTTGAATAATTTTTTGTATGAATGTTTAGTACCATGGGATACATCACATATAATATGGGTTTTTTTCTCGTACGTAAATTGTGCAAATTAGACTAATTTTGATGTTTTTTTTGGTTACTTTCAGCACTGTAAGTGCAAATGCCAATACGGCTCGGGCTAGAGGCCGTATTTATGAACCGATCTTTACGAAACTTCTTGGGTACCTTTGGTATCACCGTGGGACGAGAACGAGTGTTTTGGGGTCCGGTCCGAAATTCAAGATGGCCGATGGCAGCCATTTTGTACAAAATTAGGTGCAATCAGATTTTTGCACAGAACTTCCATATGAAAGCCCTGATTTGAATAATTTTTTTGTGTGAATGTTTAGTACCATGGGATGCATCACATATAATACGGGTTTTTTTCTCGTGCAGAAATTATGCAAATTAGATGAACTTTGATTTTTTCAGTGCGACTTACACACAGTAAGTACACATGTCAATACGGCTCAGACTAGAGTCTGTATTTATGAACTGATCTTCACGAAATGTCTTGGGTACCTTTGTTATCACCTTGGGACGAGAATGAGTGTTTCTGGGTGTGGTCTAAAATTCAAGATGGCTGCCAGTGGCCATTTTGTACCGAAATAAGGTCTAATCAGTTTTTTGTACACATCTTCTATACAGCTCAGACTAGAGGCCATATTTATGAACCAATCTTTACGAAACTTCTTGGGTACCTTTGTTATCACCGTGGGATGAGAGCGAGTGTTTTTGGGTGTGGTCCGAAATTCAAGATGGCCACCAGCAGCCATTTTGTACCAAAATTAGTGCAATCAGTCTTTTGTATAGAACTTCTGTATGAAAGTTCTGATTTGAATAAATTTTTGTATGAATGTTTAGTAACATGGAATACATCACATATTGTAAGGGTTTTTTTTCGTGCAGAAATTATGCAAATTAGATGAACTTTGATTTATTCAGTGCTACTTACACAATGTAAGCACACATGTCAATACGGCTCAGGGTAGAGGCTGTATTTATGAACCGATCTTCACAAAACTTCTTGGGTACCTTTATTATCTCCTTGGGATGAGAATGAGTGTTTCTGGGTACGGTCCAAAATTCAAGATGGCTGCCAGTGGCCATTTTGTACCGAAATTAGGTCCAATCAGTTTTTTGTCACAAGTTCTATACAGCTCATATTTATGAACTGATCTTCACAAAACTTCTTGAGTACTTTTGTTTTCACCTTGGGACAGGAACGAGTGTGTTTTGGGGTGCCTTTGTTATCACTGTGCTATGAGAACAAATATTTTGGGGTTTAGTCAGACCCACTCTGGGACTCAAAGATTTTTTCTAGTTCAGCATCTGACTGTCACCCACCTTTACAATACTTTACCTATACATTTGTTACAGGCAACGGTCAGTATTTATGTACAGACCGTTACAATACTTTATATGTATCTTTGTTATCAGGTCATTACCTAGATGTTTGTCATTGCTGTGTCACATACTATACATGTACATGTCTTTGTCTTGACAAGTTGAGCTACAGTGTCATTGACACTTTCATTTCTTTAAATCATCATGAAATATAATAATTATTTTTGAGTCTGTGAGGATATTTCCAAGATTGGTGACATCTGTACCTTTTTTCATTTCATTTAAAAATGGGAAAAAAACACCCTTCTAAGAAACGACGTAGCCGCAGGTTTGGCATGCCACATGGCAGACACAGTTTCAAGTATAAGTTTTCGAAAAAGACTACTACAGAAGGTACTGCATTCTCATCGAATATAAAGTATCGTGTTATTTCGTTATCGAGTGATAAGTTGAAATTTATTCTTAAAAAGGATGTAGATACTGTGATTAAAACTAAATACTCTGTTTCCAAAAAGATTAATGCAGATGGCAAAATAAAAGTGTTTCTGAAAAAAGTTTGTCAACCCAGAATAAGTGGGTAAAGACTTATTCATGTAATTAAGCTAAATAGCCATATAAATGAGATATCTTCACATATACTTAACTGTTCTCTTGCACGTGAAAAAATATGTAGTGGTGTTGATGCATTCCAGGCCTGGCATTCTGAAAAATGCAGGAGGGCAAAAAATCGCTCTCCTCAATCAGCTTAGGAGAGCAATTAGCGTTACACAGCATTTTAAGTATCCAGTTGAACGAACTCATTGAAACTGAAACCAACAGACTATTACAGCAGTGATTTTATTAACTTTACTAAGGTAAAGCGAAATCTCTTAGACATCTAGTTGTCTCACTCAACAACCGAACACACACTTGACAAGACCTGTGTGTGTACCCAGACCTGTTGTCCAAGAAAGTCATACGCCTACCACTACCACCTTCAACCCCCCAAGAGGGGTTGAAGGTGGTAGTGGTAGGTGTATGACTTTCTTGGACAACAGGTCTGCTTGAATCTACAGTCACATCCTGGTGCAAGTGCTTCAAGTGACAGGATAGTAGTAATGGTAGTATATTATAGTGTCAATATTCCTTGAATAATTACCCCTCAAACTGTGATGTCAGTTGTTGAACTTGAAACTGACAGAAAAAAAAATATTGCTGTGACCCATTTTGCTTCAAATGATTGCAACTGTGTTTGGGTATGGTTGCAGCCATTACCTTTTACCACTAAACCACTTTTAAAATGAAATTACGTGATGTTATGTGACTTCGAAGTTAAATTACATTTTTGCTTTACAATAAAAATTTAATGTGAGCATAATACATGTAATCTCAACCATCCCAGACCAAAATATTTAGGAGGGCAATTTTTCGCTCTCCTTAATTCTTTCAGGAGGGCAGTAAGGAGAGCTAAAAAATTGCTCTCCTGAAATTGCCAAGCCTGGCATTCCAATTGTTGCAGGATTATAAACATGATGGTTTAGCAGCAACACTTCAGGGGCAGTGTTTAGGTTGTAAAACACTTTTTAAACTTGAAACAAGTGACAAAATTGAAATAACAGATTGTAAAAAGCATTTTGGTGTGAATGTATGAGCTGTGATTTGCCCGGCTTATCAAAGAAGAGTTTTTCAAAAATTGAAAATGAAATTGGCAAAATGTGGGTGTTATAGCCGTCATATTATATCGAGATTGATATATCCTTAGCGAATAATTATGAGATAGATATTTTTTTTATTATTGCTGCATTTTCTGACTGGTCTCACTCATTTGCACTCAGTGACCTTGTTTACATCTTTGTTACACTGATCTACAATTATTGTACATATAGCTGTTGATTGTTTAAGTAGGTCGGGGACCTTGTTTACTTGGATTGTGACAGAATCACCTGGAGACTGATAGAAACTGTTAGAATTTTCATCTTCTAGGACATTCTATCTGGTTACTGTAGAAAGGTTTGTCAACAGAATTCCAAAACTCATTCTTTTAGAAAGCCATTTAAAAAGACTCACTTCAGTTGTTTCCATTGGAGATTATTATTGTTTCAGAACAGTGCATTTATTATAGAAGCAGTGCTTCTTTGTGATGTTGGAAGATTGATTCCAAAAGAGAATTTTGAAGAGAATCTATTCGTCTTGGAAAAGAGAATTTATACTTTCTGTGAAACAGAATAATATTGATTTGTGAAAAGCCAGGATTCTACTGGATTATTTGGAAATTACCTGTGGCGCCAATACTTCTTGGATTTTTACTCCATTTGAATTTTGCGGGGCATTTTATTATATTTTATTGGAGACTGCTGAAATTTCTAAGTAAAAATTTTATTACAAATCTACGGGGTACTGTTTCTGAAGAGACATACTTGGATTTAATACTACATGTACCAGCTGGTAACTTTCTATACAAGATTCTTCACCACTGGATTACTGGATTCTGTCAAACTGAACTTTGGACTAATTCAATAATTGATAAGTACCATTGTTTTTATTTTCTGTAAACCAATTAGTGTAAAAGATCTTTGTATCATTTTTTTTATATTAATTTTTTTTAATTAAATTTCAGAATAATTGAATTCATAGTTATTGTTGCTGATTCTCAGATTTCTTTCTGTTACCAATATCATTAATATTTCCATACCGTAACAGTGGGAGAGTACTCTCCATGAGGACCTTCTGGCTGCAGGGGCACTTGAGCAAAAACTAGCAACACAAAAGGAATGATTTTCATCAGGGTGTTCCTGCAATAACAGTAGTTTGTGATGGTGGATGGTCTAAACGATCTCATGAACACACATTTTTGTGCTATGGGAGGAGTGGCAATTATCGCAGGTGTTGTAACGGGTCAATTACTTTATGTAGGTGTGAAGAATAAATATTGTTCAATTTGTGCAGTAGCCTTACATAAAGGCCAAGAAAGTCCTGATCATATATGTTTTAAAAACTGGGATGCTTCAAGTCAATCTATGGAGGCAGAGATATAATGGTTTTCTTGAGGATGAAAGAATGCATGGTGTTCGGTACATGCGGCTGATAGGAGATGGAGACAGTTCAGTTTTTGCTAAGATTCAGGAAGGTGTACCTATTTGGGGGAAAGATGTGGAAAAAATAGAGTGTGCAAATCATATTTGTAAATGTTTGCGAACCAAATTAGAAAAGCTAGCCACTGATAATAGAGCTGTAGGTTAACCGAAACTGAACCGAGGTTTTTATTTTTTTTTTTTAAACGGGAACCGTCGACATCCTGTAATCTAAGGTTTTTCGTTTTTTTTATTAAACCCTTTACCTAATGAATCGCCCGCATCCGCCCGCTTAATATGCAAATTCAAGTTGAAAAAATTATGATATGGTTTTGTTGGAATTTTTTGAAAAATTTAAAAAAAATAATACTTAAAATAATAAATTTTGATATTGTCTGCGTCGGGTAAAGAGTTAAATACTCTATTGCTGCAGAAATTCACAGAATGTAGCCATCCCAGAGTAGTGAGAGTACCCAGACACTGCCAATGGCAGTGTCTGGGTGCTTTCACTACTCTGGGAAGGCTACATTCTGTGAATTTCTGACATTTCAGTTTAGTTGTGTTTCCTGTGCTTTCCTCAATTTGCGTGTAGGTGTCAGGCCTCGAAAAATGGCCAAGCACAATAAAAGTTCTGTATATTTAGGTAATTATTATATTGCTCTTCCTGATTCTTAATGTATTATAGCTTATTTCGGGCATTCATTGAGTTTCTCTCAATTTCACTGCCATTCAGTTATGATTCCGGACATAAGAATGAATTTTATCGAATTTTGTTTGGCTTCATGAACAAACCGAAAACCGAACCGAACCAAGGTTTTACTCTACCTGAAAAACCAAGACCGAAAACGAACAAGAAATTTAAAAACCTACAGCTCTAACTGATAATCCTGATTATAAAGGGAAAAATAAATTAACTAAAAAGACTCGTGTTCGCCTTGTGGGTACAGTCAGAGGAATTATAAAACATCATGCATCTTCTTTTCTGAATGAACAAAATAAAAAGACTACTGCAGAGAAATTAGCATATGGTGACATTAGGAATTCCATCAGACACACATTTGATGATCACAGTAATTGTTCATCTTTTTGTAAATTGAAAAAAACTGTCTGTGGTGCTTCTCAGGAACTTGAAGACTCAAATACTGATATCACACCATCAATGCATGAGGATACCAATGTTACTGATGCTGTGAACTCAGTCTTTGACACTACAGTAGCTTACTGGTCTGAGGGCATGTCTACAGAAGATATAAATGCTGCCGCTTCTCAGCAAAATAGTTTTGCAACACCTATTCCAGATGATATGTATAAGGATTTGTATGGCTTAATAAATTCAATTGCTCTTAAAGCAGACCGCCTGTTGTCAAATGCAACTACACATTTAGCGGAGAATTGGATGTTTATTAGAATGAAATTCGACGGTGGAAAAGTTTTCAATCGGTGTAATCGTGGTTCCTGGAATCCTGGAATTTTCGGTGTTATGGAGTAGGGCTGTCGCGATTATTCGATTAGTCGACTAACCGTCGACTATTGAAGTAGTCGACGTTTTTTATTTTTAGTCGATCATCGTTCATTTTCAAGGTGGAACACGTCTACTACACGTCGGGGCTAAATTGCATTGTTTTGTGAGGTGAATGATCAACGAAGGTGAATAACTTTAAATATCTAACCATAGTTAACATTCATATCCGGGAGACTGTACGACTGTCACTGACTGTGTAAGAAAGAACACTCACAGTTACGCGAGAAGAATAGATTCTTCTGAATTTCTCCAGTCTTGGACACACGAATGCACCCATTGGAAAACCCAAAGCGCGGAAGTGACAAAATTATGACGAAAGTCAGAACGTCAGATCATTTCTCGAAGTTCGGAACTTCAGACTAAGATCCAATTTTAACAACTGACGAGGGAATGCATAGATCTCAATGTTCAAAATTTCGAGAAACTTATTGCAGAAAGGAAACATATGCAGGAACGTTCTTTGGTAAATTCATTTTAATTCATCGGCTTCAATCTAGTTCAAACTTGGACCCGCAGTCAGTAATATTATTTTTGGGGTTGGTACGTCCTTCAGGACGTACCAACCCCAAAAATTATAGTACGGACTGTGGGTCCAAGATTGGACTACATGTAGCTTCAGTCGGGACCGATTTGTTGTTCCCACAACCCCACTTCGTCTGAACACACTGGTGCCATTGTCATTTTCAGAGTTTTACGAACAGAAGAATGATTTGCTAAAAAATCATGGGAAGCGACTATTAATCGACTAACCGTTGATTACTGGTCACGATTAGTCGATTACAAAAAATGATAGTCGCGACAGCCCTATTATGGAGCTGCACTGAGGAAAAATTTTGGAGCTGATTGGTCTCCATTCATCTGGGAAAAAGTCACTGGAACGGAAGCTGGAAGTGTTTTTCATCAGAAATATAATTTGAGGAAAGTGTGTAATCTGCAGAGCCATGAGTCACAGTCAACAACTGCTGCAAAACATCTACGATTGAAAAGAAAATTCAGTTCCTTACAGCAAAGTCAGAGTAAGCAGGCAAAGCTTGATTATGGTGACGAGGCTATGGATGTTGTGCCTGATCTTTCAATTGAGGAATTGCAGGTTAAAACGGATGAACTTTACAACGGTCATGTCCAAATAAGAGAACAGATGATGACCAACATAGAACAGAATACCAACTTACCAAGTCACAATCATTGAGTGGTATGTGGGCTGAGGAAAGGCGGAAAAGGCTGACAGCATCAAACTTTGCAGCTGTGGTTAACCCTTTACCCAACATAACGGCCAAAACCGGCCAGCGCTATTCTCAAAAATCACGAATTAATTTTAAAAATATTTTCATTTTTTGTCTCAAAAACATAGGTTATAACCCCTCGCTGGAACAAGCTCGTTCCAACAAGGGGTCATAACCTATGTTTTTGAGACAAAAAATGAAAAAAATTAGTTATTCAAGAATTTTTTTTTGCAAGTGTCGTCTGCTTTTCATGTTAGGTAAAGGGTTAAGAGAAAACCCAGTCTCCCTGTAAAATGTTTGGTGCAGCGATTATTATATTCTTCATTTTCTGGCACAAGATTGACACGAAGAGGGCTTCGACTTGAGAAATTTGCTTTGGTTGAATATAAAAACCACTGTAGAAGAAAGGGAGAAAATGGGTTGTAGAGTAAACTCCTGTTAATTGTATATAAATTTTTGTAATATGTCAGAAAAATTACTGTGACACGCACCAGATTCCCCTTATCAACCTTTTTGGCCTCCCTACATCCAATAGAGGCATTTATTCTATTATATCTTGTTTGACAGAGCTCTGCCAAACAAGATATAATAGAATAAAAGCTCAGAACACAGGAAACTGACCAAATCCCTGTTAATTGTATACTCCTGTTAACTGAATAATTTTTACTCGCAAAATGGATATTCATTTAAGAGGATTCTACTGTACCAAAATTAGAATAATTTTTCAAGAAGGGTATCCTACCTGAATTAGCCGCTCCTTGTTATGGTAAATTCCCTGGAATTAGAGACAGGGCTCGCCTTGAGTAAAATGGTCGAGGCCTAAAAAAAGTGCCCCACATATTGAGGTCGGGGCCTTTTCGGGGCTGATTTTCCGTATTGTCCATTATTGTTAGTGTTTTTTTGTGGAAAATGTCGGGGCTTGAAAAAAAGCCTCCAGCAAGTGCTCCTCGGGGCTGATCTCGGGGCCTGGGCTGATCAGCCCCAACTCGAGGCAAGCCTTGTAGAGAGCCTGATTAAAGGGTAAATTATGTGGAGTATTTTACCAATTTATAATTATTGCACATTTACATGTACATGTATGATTAAAACTGGTTTGCCTTACAATTGTGGCTTCAGAGACTCAGTTGGTAGAGACATCAGTTACAAACCGAGAGGATCTCAAATGGAATCCCGCTTGTGACAACCATGCTGTATGTGTCATGTGGGCAAGACAGCCTGGCACTTAATTTCACCATATTCTGGGGAGGGGGGGGGGGGGGTGGATGTGGTGTGTTTAGCCATACCGCATTTTGATGGGGCACATGTCTGCAATAATACTAACCCTGCTTGAGTGTGGCTTGTGTGCTTGACTGGAGTAAAATTGTTGGGGGTTTGACAGTTTCTCACCACTGCTTGGTGGTTCTCTCTGGGTAATCAGGTTTTCTCCACTTATAACACCAACCAATGTAATATAACCCTGGCTGTTAAGTGTCATTAAACACTAGTACAACTACATGTGGGTAAATAAATGAATGGAAACCAAAAGCCCTGCCTAAAATAGTGCATTTCTTGTGTGTCAGTTCCCATGCTTCATGTCAAGGACATATCCTTGAACTTTAAAATTGATAATAACTTCCATTAAATATGCTTGGAAATGATTTGTGGAAACTGCAAGTTCACTGAATGAAATTGAAAGTTAGCCCTTTAATTAACAGATTATTGTGGAAAAAACAGAAATTCACAATTTTGTACCCCAAATTCTGTATTTCAATAAAACTACACGAAGGTGGATATCATTAGAACTGGCTCACCGAGCGTGTTCTAATGATATCCATGTTTGTGTGGCTTGAATGATGAAAACTTGCTCTGGGCCATGGGAGGCTTATTTGGTGTTATCCCGCCATTTTTATACCCCCCGCAAACGGTCCTCGGTTCGAATACCACTTGCGACAACCGCGTTGTGTCCTAGGGCAAGACACTTCACCCCCATTGCCCACGTGGGGGCTCGATGACGCTGTGTACTAAGGCGTACTGCACGTTGATGGTGCACCTGTCTTCAACCAATGCTAACCCTGCTGGTGTGGAGTTGGTATGTTGGGGAGCTGACAGTTGCTCGGTGGTTCTCTTCGGGTACTCCGGCTTCCTCCACCAGTAAAACTGTCACGGTCATGGTTAGCCATTGTGCAGAAATATGTGACCTTAAACACCAATAAATACATAAATAACCCCCCCCCCCCCCCCCTGCAAACAAAGTTTGGGGGGGGGGGGGGTATATAGGAATCAGTCTGTCCGTCTGTCCGTCTGTCCATCCTCGTAAGCCGTAAGCGCAACTCCTCCTAAACCGTTTGAAGAATTTTCATGAAACTTTACACAATGGAAGAACTCCATATGGAGATGTGCATGAAGCAATATAATTCCATTCTGACATTTACAAGGGGAGATGATCTAACTTATACCGTCTGTCCATCCTTGTAAGCGCAAGTCCTCCTAAACCGTTTGAAGAATTTTCATGAAACTTTACACAATGGAAGAACTCCATATGAAGATGTGCATGAAGCAATATAATTCCGTTCTGACATTTCCAAGGGGAGATAATCTAACTTATACATTTCAGGCAGGGGGGGGGGGGGGGGGGGAATCACTTTGTGAGTTTGCTCACAGTACCTCTAGTTTCAGCTGCATTGGGTAAAGGGTTAGTACCATTACAGACATTTGCTTGAAACTGGAAAATTTCAAAAAGGAATATCTGCTTCCAGGAATTTGGGAACATTTGAACTGTAGAGTTTAGGCCCAACACCTATAATGGGTATCAAATTTACTTTGGGCATGTCACTGCTATAAAGCCTACATATACATGTATGAGATTATAACAAAAGTGAATTCATTTTAGATGATATGATGTTTGGTATTTTTTCAAATGTGAATTAAAATGTGTTTGGTCCAATCTTTTTTTTTTTTATTAGGGTTTAACGACACATTAACAGCCAGGGTTATATCATGTTGGTGACAGTTTTATGGGTGGAGGAAGCCGGATTACCCGGAGAGAACCACCGAGCAATGACGAGCAACTGTCAGCTCTCCAACATCTGAACTCTGCACCGCGGCACAGGCAGGGTTAGATTGGTTGAAGACATGCGCACCATCAACGTGCAGTACGCGTTAGTGCACAGCGTCATTGTGCCCCCATGTAGGCAATCGGGGTTAAGTGCCTTGCCCAAGGACACAACGCGGGAGCATGATCGCTGAAATGGTCACCCATCCAACTACTAACCGCGCTCGACGTTGCTTACAGTTAAAACTAGAAGTCCTGTCACAAATTGTGCGCTTATCTAGGCTTAATTGCGCGTTGGAATTGCGCACAATTGCCATATTGAATGGCTTCCAAAGCACGGCAGGTTCTCCTGGTTACTCATAGCAAACACATGCAATGTTTCTGCCAATGGACCTCCGGGTTACCCAGAGGTCCATTGGCTGAAACATTGCTTGTGCACAGACCATATTTACAGAATTTGATAGCTTTACTTGGGCCATAACGCGCACATTAACGCACATATCAACGTGCTATTTCTGCGCATTTCATGACAGGACTTCTAGTTTTAACTGTAACTTCGGTGATCTGACGAGAACCGGTTACCACGACCCCACCGTGCCCCATTGGTCCAATCTATGACAACACAAGTGCTTTTATTAATGCATTTGACTTAGGTTGTTGAAAAGTTTTAATTTTCATTTAGTGAAACACATGCAGGGACACTTTATAAGCCACAATGTCAATTTTGAACTGCATCCAATTTTTCAATGAGAAAAAAATGGAAATTTGGAGATGTGAACATATACAGTACGTGGAGAGTGGATTGTAACTTTCAAATTTTGTACATATCGACAAAAAACACAAGCAATGTTTCAGCCAATGGACCTCCGGGTTAAACCCGGAGGTCCATTGGCTGAAACTTTGCTTGCGCTGGTTTTGCTTTGCAACAAATTTGCAATTATCGGTTGGGTGGAATCTCCACTCTGGGGGTGTTTTAGTGATAATACACTCTCCACATACTGTAATGGAGTGGGTTAATAAAGAACAATTTATATTGAAATATATTTCATACATGTATCATTTCAGCATACATCAGAAGGACTACATGCAGTAACGAAGAGGAGAAAGACTTTCAAAGCGGAACGTACATGTACTAGTGGTAGCAGCTCTTCTTCAGGAAATTTATCAGAAGGTCGTTCTCCAAAACATACAACTAGGGTTGGACAGAGGAAACATGTTGTAAAATTGTTACATAGATATATTGCACATGAGTGGATTGACGAGTTTGGAAGGAGGGATTGGTTTAATGGACATGTAGCTGACATTTTACATGGCGTTGATGGTTCTAGTGATTGTGTATATGAAATAATTTATGATGACTGTGAAGATTCATATGAAGTTGATCACCTTGTTGAAGATTTCAATGACAGTTCTGTCATGTTCTTAGATGTTTAAATGGTGAGTTCTGTATGATATATAATGTAAATGTTGCACATTGTGTCACTGAGTTTGACACTTTCACGTAAGAAGTGGTCGGTACAAGCTCGAGTTGGTCGAAATAAATGTAGAAAGGCGTACAGCTAAAACTAGAAGTCCTGTCATGAAATGCGCACAAATAGCACGTTGATATGTGCGTTAATGTACGCGTTATGGCCCAAGTAAAGCTATCAAATTCTGTACATATGACCTGTGCACAAGCAATGTTTCAGCCAATGGACCTCCGGGTAACCCGGAGGTCCATTGGCAGAAACATTGCATGTGTTTGATATGAGTAACCAGGAGAACCTGCCATGCTTTGCATGCCATTCGATGTGGCAATTGCGCGCAATTCCAACGCGCAATTAAGCCTAGATAAGCGCACTATTCGTGACAGGACTTCTAGTTTTAACTGTAAATTCTCTTTTTATCCTGTTGGAAGAACAGTGTGAACAGGGCTGTCAGTAGAACTAATCTGCAAAGCCAGTTCTGATGAGTTAGCGGGAAAATAAGGATTTCCTAAAATAGGAACACAGTCCAATTAAGACCAGTTTCATAAACCTGATAGTTGTTGGGTGAAATGTCTTTTTGTGTGTCGATCTGTACACCAATACAGATATGTAATGCTTTGAGAGGATGAAGACCTTGAGAGGATTAATCTCAATGTTTTGCCATCATTTTCACCTTTATTTGATTGCAACTGTACCCTATTTTTTATTTCAGTTTATTCTATCAAGCATTTTTCATATTATTTTAACATGTACAATCAGTAATAGTGAATGTATGCTTTTATTTACATGAAACTGTAATTTAGATACTATGGTTCACTTATGCTACCATACTTGTTACATGGCAAAAAAAGTTCCATCTGACAGGCTTGGCAATTTCAGGAGAGCGATTTTTTAGCTCTCCTTACTGCCCTCCTGAAAGAATTAAGGAGAGCGAAAAATTGCCCTCCTAAATATTTTGGTCTGGGATGATTGAGATTACATGTATTATGCTCACATTAAATTTTTGTTGTGAAGCAAAAATGTAATTTAACTTCGAAGTCACATAACATCACGTAATTTCATTTTGAAAGTGGTTTAGTGGTAAAAGGTAATGGCTGCAACCGTACCCAAACACAGTTGCAATCATTTGAAGCAAAATGGGTCACAGCAATATTTTTTTTTCTGTCAGTTTCAAGTTCAACAACTGACACTCACAGTTTGAGGGGTAATTATTCAAGGAATATTGACACTATAATATACTACCATTACTACTATCCTGTCACTTGAAGCACTTGCACCAGGATGTGACTGTAGATTCAAGCAGACCTGTTGTCCAAGAAAGTCATAGCCTACCACTACCACCTTCAACCCCCTTAGGGGGTTGAAGGTGGTAGTGGTAGGCATATGACTTTCTTGGACAACAGTTCTGTGTGCACACACAGGTCTTGTCAAGTGTGTGTTCGGTTGTTGAGTGAGACATCTAGATGTCTAAGAGATTTCGCTTTACCTTAGTAAAGTTAATAAAATCACTGATGTAATAGTCTGTTGGTTTCAGTTTCAATGAGTTCGTTCAATTGGATACTTAAAATGCTGTGTAAAGCTAATTGCTCTCCTAAGCTGATTGAGGAGAGCGATTTTTTGCCCTCCTGCATTTTTCAGAATGCCAGGCCTGATGCCATCATAAATTTTTTGTATGTTTCAATGTAAATTTAAAAAGTTTTTTCTCTGTTTTAATTGACAAATAATTGATTTTCAATTGATAATAGTGTGTATACAGACATTCATTTAGCTTTTCCCTCCTATTTCTTTTCAGATTTGATGTATTATTTTGTTACTTTGATGGTTTTGGAGAGAGCAGTGTAAATTTCAATTTTAAAGTTTAAATTACCATTGATAGGTGAGTTACCATTTTTATATGTGTTTTTTCGTATCATAGAACATTTTAGTTCACATTTTGTATAGCTGTTTGTTCCAACTTTGCTTTTCAGGACATGCTGATTTCTGGGTACCATATACCTTAACTGAATTTTATAGACCCAGAAAATACTTAGAAAATCTCTTTTTTCTTGTGAAATATTCAGTATTGTTGTAAAAATCGAATAAAATATATCGAGTGCAACATTTCAAGGCAGATCACTCTAAACTAAACTCACTGTGGGTCGAAGTTACCAAATTGGGTTGAAGTTACCAAATTGGGCCAGGGCTCGAAATGTCCACCTGTCGCAGACAGTCAGAAATTGGATGAAGGCAGGTAAAAATATATCACACCTGTCACAGGTCCAGGCCTTAAATTCCATTCCGCTTTTCGCAAATCTTTATTAAGCGAATGCAATAGTGCTATTGCATTGTCTGCAATTTATTTTGCGAGACTCGTTACGAGAATCTCATCCTGGATTCTCATCGAGTTATAAGCCCTGCAGGTCAGTTAAGCCTTTACCTAATGAATCAGCCAAATCCGTCCACGTAAGACCAAGAAAAAAAAGTGTTGTGGTTGGGGTTTCCCGACCGACCCTAATTTTACCTTGCGATCGTAAACATGTTTTGAATCCAAAACCTCAAAAACTTAATCACTGTACGTATTTCCATTCCAATCAGTACACATATCTTCATCATTCATACATTAGTATGAAAATGAAAGTAAGTTTTGAAAGCCCTTACCGTGAGAGGTGTGCAATAAACTGTTCGTATGCATCATGTTCTCACCTAGGACATTTTTTAATGACGAGCGCCTCATTGCTTGTCTTCAAATGATTTGGTAGTACATGCAAAATGCAGTTTAAAGGATTTTTTGTAGCTTTTTGCTGTTAAACAAAACATTTTGAACAACAGTCGGGGGGGGGGGGGGGGAGGGGGGGAGGGGATGTACTCGATTTGTTGGGCAAAGTGAATGCAATCATATATATTAACCAATAATCCAGTTGCACCATGCGTAGGTATAGACACCTACGGTAAATCCACTGTAGCATTGCGGGTGGAGTAACTAGTGCACAGGCTTGGCAATTTCAGGAGAGCGATTTTTTAGCTCTCCTTACTGCCCTCCTGAAAGAATTGAGGAGAGCGAAAAATTGCCCTCCTAAATATTTTGGTCTGGGATGATTGAGATTACATGTATTATGCTCACATTAAATTTTTGTTGTAAAGCAAAAATGTAATTTAACTTCGAGGTCACATAACATCACGTAATTTCATTTTGAAAGTGGTTTAGTGGTAAAAGGTAATGGCTGCAACCATACCCAAACACAGTTGCAATCATTTGAAGCAAAATGGGTCACAGCAATATTTTTTTTCTGTCAGTTTCAAGTTCAACAACTGACATCAGTTTGAGGGGTAATTATTCAAGGAATATTGACACTATAATATACTACCATTACTACTATCCTGTCACTTGAAGCACTTGCACCACGATGTGACTGTAGATTCAAGCACACCTGTTGTCCAAGAAAGTCATAGCCTACCACTACCACCTTCAACCCCCTTCGGGGGTTGAAGGTGGTAGTGGTAGTGGTAGGCATATGACTTTCTTGAACAACAGGTCTGTGTACACACACAGGTCTTGTCAAGTGTGTGTTCGGTTGTTGAGTGAGACATCTAGATGTCTAAGAGATTTCGCTATACCTTAGTAAAGTTAATAAAATCACTGATGTAATAGTCTGTTGGTTTCAGTTTCAATGAGTTCGTTCAACTGGATACTTAAAATGCTGTGTAAAGCTAATTGCTCTCCTAAGCTGATTGAGGAGAGCGATTTTTTGCCCTCCTGCATTTTTCAGAATGCCAGGCCTGCCATCTTAAATTTTTTGTATGTTTCAATGTAAATTTAAAAAGTTTTTTTTTCTGTTTTAATTGACAAGTAATTGATTTTCAATTGATAATAGTGTGTAGACAGACATTCATTTAGCCTTTCCCTCCTATTTCTTTTCAGATTTGATGTATTATTTTGTTATTTTGATGGTTGTGGAGAGAGCAGTTTAAATTTCAATTTTAAAGTTTAATTTACCATTGATAGGTGAGTTACCATTTTTATATGTGTTTTTTCATATCATAGAACAATATAGTTCACATTTTGCATACATGTAGCTGTTTGATCCAGCTTTACTTTTCGGGACATGCTGATTTCTGGGTACCATATAGAGATGGGCGGTATTGGAATTTTGAGTTCGGTATCGGTTTCGGTATTTTTAAGGAGGTATACCTTGGTATCGGTTCGATATTCGGTATCTGACTTGACTGAGATTTGCTGATAGTACCAAAGGGGAATTCACATCAGGAAAATTCAATAAAAGGGGTGTTCTTATATCATTCTAAACAGTGCCACAAATGCCACAGCCAATGAGTTCAACAGTGGCATTCTTTTTACGAAAACAAATCATATCTACAGTAGTTTTGTGACTTGTTCTTAACACACCTTAACCTTTAAAGTCCTATTTCAGGCGTATGCAATCTCACAGAATATGCCCTAGCCATGCCATCTTCAAGAGGTCTTGCTGATAATAGACAAAACACTTTGGCAGTGATTTCTAAACAAGTCTTGGCTGCCTGTTAAGGCAGCCAAGACTTGGCTAGAAATCACTGCTAAGCAGCTGGACATGTAGAGGTTGTAGTCTAGTGCGAATTCAAGACAATTGCCCATGCCCCTGAGGGTTAACAAAATTGAATAGAAAATCAGCCACTCCTTTCATGAAAATGAATCCTTCAACTGCTATCAAGCCTCAACAGGGCCTTATAAATAGTGAATGCACAACAAGGCCTTATAAATAGTGAATGTAGAAAAATTGGAAAATTCAGACAGTTTCGGTATTCATTGATTGGTTCGGTTAGATAAACGTTTTCAGTATGCCCATGAAATCGGTATCGGTTTTTCGGTATATTGCCCATCTCTAGTACCATATACCTTAACTGAATTTTATAGACCCAGAAAATACTTAGAAAATCTCTTTTTTTCTTGTGAAATATTCAGTATTGTTGTAAAAATCTAATAGAATATATAGAGTGCAACATTTCAAGGCAGATCACTCTAAACTAAACTCACTGTGGGTCGAAGTTACCAAATTGGGCCAGGGCTCGAAATGTCCACCTGTCACAGACAGTCAGAAATTGAATGAAGGCAGGTAAAAATATATCATACCTGTCACAGGTCCAGGCCTTAAATTCCATTCCGCTTTGCGCAAATCCTTATTAAGCGAATGCAATAGTGCTATTGCATTGTCTGCAATTTATTTTGCGAGACTCGTTACGAGAATCTCATCCTGGATTCTCATCGAGTTATAAACCCTGCAGGTCAGTTAAGCCTTTACCTAATGAATCAGCCAAATCCGTCCACGTAAGGCCAAGAAAAAAAAGTGTTGTGGTTGGGGTTTCCCGACCGACCCTAATTTTACCTTGCGATTCTAAACATGTTTTGAACCCAAAACCTCAAAAACTTAATCACTGTACGTATTTCCATTCCAATCAGTACACACATCTTCATCATTCATACATTAGTATGAAAATGAAAGTAAGTTTTGAAAGCCCTTACCGTGAGAGGTGTGCAATAAACTGTTTGTATGCATCATGTTCTCACCTAGGACATTTTTTAATGACGAGCGCCTCATTGCTTGTCTTCAAATGATTTGGTAATACATGCAAAATGCAGTTTAAAGGATTTTTTTTAGCTTTTTGCTGTTAAACAAAACATTTTGAACAACAGTTGGGAGGGGGGAGGGGGGGTACTCGATTTGTTGGGCAAAGTGAATGCAATCATATATATTAACCAATAATCCAGTTGCACCATGCGTAGGTATAGACACCTACGGTAAATCCTCTGTAGCATTGCGGGCAGAGTAACTAGTGCAAACACTCACAAACGTGATTCGAACTTCTGTACATGCACTTGATATTACAGGAAGGTGTCAGAACGGAATCATCTCCAAGAACTATTGAATCACACTTACGGAGTGTCTACTAAATATCAATGGGTGTTTGAAGCTTGCAAATATGTCAGGGAAGTGCGGACATGCTTGCCATGAAACATAAAATCTGATCGGTTTTGTATGTCTCCTTCATTTTAATATGTTGTATAAAAAACCCTACCTACTGACCCTAATTTTTTTGAGCATGTAATCCCAACCACACTATTAATTTTTTTTGGCCTAATATACAAAAATCCAGTCCTTCTCACGAAGCGGGTGCTATTGCTCTCACGCCTGGGTTTTTTATTTTCCGAGCGCAAATTGATGCGCCCGTCTACCATGCTACGGGAAGACAGCTTGCACATGTCAGTCGAAATGGTTTGGGTCCGGGACGGGATTATTCAGTCAGTTGAAGCCAGTGAAATGGGCGCATAATATACAGTGGAATATTTAGCGAGGTGCATGTAAATGCAGTTCAAAATCCTGACAGCACAAGTGAAAATCAAAGCACCGTCCGAACTCTGAAGTTTTCATTTGGGTCATTTTTGGTATCTAGAAAATGTTGCTTGATGAAAATTGCCAGGAATATAGCACACAGTGTTTATTCCAGCCAATCGGGTCATCTAAAAATGTAGGTTTACCGGGAATTCCTCATTGACATAATCAGCTTTGTGACACTCACTGTCACGTGATGCTAACACTTCAAAGTGTGTCCATTCTTTCAGAAATTCAGTGTCAATAAATTTCACATCGCCATTCGTATTTAAAAATTAAAATGGAAAAAATTAACTTGGATTATCAACAATTTGCTCACACTAGCTTGATCCAGAGCGGAGTTTAGGTATGACAACGTCCATTTCATGAAATAATATGCGAGGGTAAAGTAAAAATTACTGCCTATGTTCATGATATAAACAATGAATACAAAGGATAATAGGTATCGAGAAAAGTTACGTGTCCATCTCAGACCAATATTATCATTCAGTGGCATGATGTATATGGCTAAAAAAAATAGTCGACTATGAAAAATAATAGACTATAGCACCTAACCTTACACCGGTTATTCGATTCATCAACTATAGCACCTAACCTTACACATTCATCAAATAGGCGAGACAGTCAAGTGCTCAGTCAGGACTTATATTTCGACGAGAATCCGAGAATCGATTCGCACAAAGATTCGCGCAATAAAACCGGCGAGAATCCATGTAGATTCTTTCTGCACCTCTGCTAAGATTTGCGTGAAAACAATTGAGTCAAATTAACCCTTTAACTAACACAGCGGCAACAAATTAACCAATAGAAGGCAAACATGACCTGAAATATCCTGACACTTTGTCAATAAAATCTTACAAATATGGCTGTCATTGGGACCGGCTCATTGAGCCAGTTCCAACGATAGCCATATTTGTAAGATTTTATTGGTAAATATTGTTCATTTAAATATTTTGTCATCTGTTTAGGCCATACAAAGTTGATTGTCTGTTTCTCAGGCCATTTTTTCCAAAAAAGCATGCGGGCGGGCGGGTTTTTTTTTTCTTTTTATTTTCTCCCCGAGAGGTTGTTTGTGGTAATTTGACCCCCACCCAAACGCCTGGTGGACCATGCAAAATTTCGCAAATATATTGGTTATTCACCACAGGGGTGTTGGGTCGTAAATGAAGTGGGGTTTGAATGTTTGTTTTTTCAGTGAAACATGAAAATTATAACACAGGCCGAAAGTCACGAAACGCCTCGTGGGTGAAACGTCTCGGGTTGAAACGTCTCTGGGACAAATCAAATGTCGAAGTGCCAACTTTCAGAGATTTATTTGACCAAAAAAAAAAAATCCTTTCACAACCTGCCTAATAAAATCGTGAATCGCAATTTTTCCCCATTATATTCAAAATTATCACAACCCATTTGAACGGGCAGTTCATCCATAAATCATATTTTTTTGAAATCTGAAAATGAAATACAAAACGAATGTTTGCGTGTTTTTATTAACCAATTCGACCGCACATACCTGCCTATATGCGATTTATTTTCAACTATGACTGTTACTTTTATATCAAGCAACGGTTACTATTAGTTATCCAATTATCCTGCATCTCAAATGCATTTATTTAAATTAACTGGGAAACTCGTAACGGTTTCAAATAACAGTACACAAATTCCCAATGACGGCCATTTACAATACAAATGTTACTAAAAATAAATGCCAGGAGACTGTGTTCCATTCAACATAGCACCTGACTTTGCAGGCTTTCTGAGGGTTGGTGCGAATCAAACGTGGTGCGAATCGACCATTCCCCTTTGTGACTGTTTGTTGTCAGACTGAAAGACACCTTCCTTCTTGCTGTCATTATGACTTACCTTTTACAGAATAAAACACTTTCTGTCGTGAATATTGCTAGAACCCACCCACTTCATTAAGGTGTGATGTAGAAAAAGCTTGAAGTGTGTTAATTTAAAATTTGCGAACGCATCGATATCGATTTACCGAAATGAGCACAATATCTCAAATTTTTTGAAGATTTTTTTTTGTGTCATAAAAAGGTTGCATGTGCACCAAAAATGACCATGCACGCGGGCCTGAGAAACAGAGGTTCTTTTTTTGATGGCCTTATTATTTATTATTTAAAAATTATCAAATTTAGTTTTAAAAATTAAAAAGATGTGTTGGGTAAAAGGTTAACATGTGTTATCAGTATACAACAGTGGTTCAACCATGGTGGCATCATGGGATCCTGGGACACTCATAGTAGGTATGGATTCTCCCAACCATTTTCACGAGAAACCAAATGGATTCTCACTAATTTAGACGAAATATAAGCCCTGTTAGTATTAGTACAGACACAGTTTCTGAAACTCGGACATTGTTGACGTAAACTAAAAAAGTAACTGCTTTTTTTTTGCCTGTGCGCGATTGATCGTTCGCTGCAAATTGTAATTGCGTGAGTGATTGCACATCATTAAAATGAAGGTCTGCATGGGTTGCTGTTTTGGAAAATTCCGGGGATAAAAAACAATCGGGTTTGATGTAGGGCTGCACCGATACACCTCACTCACGATGCGATATGTATCGCGATATTTTTCACGATACATTACATGCAGTACATTGAGAGTGAATTATCATTAATAAAAGGTCCACAAACTGCACAGAGTCCAACTTTCATTTGACCATCAACATCTAATTTCTTTTTTAGTGCTTGGGAAAGACAAATGAGTTTCAGCCAATGGACCTCTGGGAGTCTGGTTGCAAGTCAGAGGTGAGAGGTCTGTTGCCTCAAACTATGCTTATAATTTACACAGAGTTGATATTTAAGGTCAAAACTGGGGCGCGGTGGCTCAGTAGGTAGAGGTGTAGACTGCAAGCCGAGAGGTCCTCGGTTCGAATCCCACCTGCGGCAACCGCGTTGTGTCCTTGGGCAAGACACTTCACTCCCATTGCCCATGTGGGGGCACGGTGACGCTGTGTACTAAGGTGTACTGCACATCGATGTGCACTTGTCTTCAACCAATGCTAACCCTGCTTGTGTGGAGTTAGTATGTTGGTGAGCTGACAGTTGCTTGCCGTTGCTCGGTGGTTCTCTCTGGGTACTCCGGCTTCCTCCACCCGTAAAACTGTCATGGTCATGCTTAGCCATTGTGCAGAAATATGTGACCTTAAACACCAATAAATAAATAAATACTAATAAGGTCAAAACTAGCACATCAATAGACCAGTTTCTTATGTAATGTTTTTGGACCACATTACCTCCTCACATAGCAATAATGCGAATCTGAATCCAGTGCCAGTCCCCCCCCCCCCCCCCCCCCCCTTTCCCAATGACAGGGGCTCAAAACATAATTAGATTGTACATCCCCCACCCTCGAAAAGTGTCACATGTTGAAAATGCTCCATAACGGGCATTAAAAATGAAAATCTCTCTATCCTTGGAAAATTGCATAAACATAGCATAACAAAGCCTGACTAGAGTTGTCCCTTTCAGAAATGCACGAAAATCACATTGCAGTTGGTCAATAATGGCGATTGATTTTGCGAGAGCAATTTTTCACTCCCGGTGCAATATATTCGTGAGAAGTTGATTTTGCGAGAGCAATTTTTCACTCCCGGTGCAATATATTCGTGAGAAGGACTGAAGATCACCATTTTATTTTTTGTTCTCTTCATTTTTCTCTTCCAAACCATTGTTTATTACCCCTCATTGGAACACGCTCTTTGAGCTCGTTACTATGAGGGGTCAAAAGCTATGGTTTGGAAGAAGAAAATAATTTGGAAAAATAATTAGACTGTCATCTGTAAGTAGCATTGGGTAAAGGATATTAGTATATAATATGGGTTAATAATCAGTGAATGATTTGATTCTGAAATTAGGGAAAAATCAACATACATTGTAGTCAAGATTTTAAGCAACTATGCACAGTACTGTGTATTAATAAATTCAGTTCACATGAGTTTCCTATGTTCAGGCGAAAACTTGGAGGTGAAACTGCGACAGGTAAGAAAACAATTCAGCTGACAAATGTGACGCAGAAATTTTGGAACATTTCAAAGCCTGAATAGGGTTAAAGTTTCCGATTCGGGTCGAAGTTACTGGACACCGACTCCTGACCCAAACCTGCCTCCACAATTCTACGCCATCTTGGATACCATGTACATGTAATGTTGTTTACATCATTTAAAATATAACTTCCCAATTTGATCACAAAAAACTTGTGTCCTTACATGTTGGTTATAGAATGATGTGTCTACACCATCTTGGACACCATGTCCATGTAATGTTAGTTACATTATTATACCCCATCTACACCATCTTGGACACCATGTCCATGTAATGTTACATTATTATACCCCATCTACACCATCTTGGACACCATGTCCATGTAATGTTGGTTACATTATTATACCCCATCTACACCATCTTGGACACCATGTCCATGTAATGTTGGTTACATTATTATACCCCATGCAACAAAGTTGCTGGGGTATAATGTTTTTGACTGTCCGTCTGTCAGTCCCGTCAGTCCGTCAGTCAGTCCTACTTGTTTTCCAGACTTTTTTTCTACACGATTCCAGATATTGAGCTGATTTTTGGTATGTGAGTCTAACATGGTGGCCGACAGATCAAGTTAGCATTTTTTTCTGCTCCACTGATTTTTACCGAAATTATGGCCCTTGGACTCTGAAAAATTCAAAGTTACAGTTCTCCACACTTTTTTTCTACACACTTCCAGATATTGAGCTGATTTTTGGTATGTGAATCTATCATGGTGGCCTACAGATCAAGTTTGCATTTTTTTCCGCTCCACTGATTTTTTCTGAAATTACGGCCCTTGGACTCTGAAAAATTCATCAAAATTACAGTTTTGCAGACTTTTTTCCTACACGCTTCCAGATATTGAGCTGATTTTTGATATGTTAGTCTAACATGGTGGCCTACAGAACAAGTTTGGGTTTTGTTCCGCTCCACTGATTTTTACCAAAATTACGGCCCCATAGCCTTTGAAAAGTTCATCAAAATAACAGTTTTCTGGGCTTTTTCTCTGCTTGAATTCTTTCAATACCGTTGAAACTACAGAACACTGTTTTCTGCAGTATTCCTAGAATCTGCTTATTTTTAAAAAATGATTAGACCTTGAAATATCGGGGCGCGTGGGGTATGTGAGCGTGCTCACTAAGCTTCTATATTTTAAAATATAACTTCCCAGTTTGATCACAAAAAACTGACGGTGTCCAGGCCTTCCCAAATTTAAATTTACGGTAACCCATTTAACAGGTTACCTTAAATTTTTTTAGGTAACCCATTTTATATAAGGTGACCCTTTTCATCGACATACTAATAATGCCAACCAAATAAAGATTAACTACATAATTTAAATCAAAAATTTTCCATCATCATCGACCTCAAAACTAAAATCATTTGAATTTGGTCACTTTTTGAATGTCTTCACGCCCACAGACATGGTCGTTTGTATCACTTTTAATTTACTTAACATGGTTTGTATGTAAGTATTTTATACACTTTTACGCTCATTCATTCAATAGAATGCTGAAATGCGGAGCCCATCTCTCAGTAATTTGAAATTTGAAAGTACACGTGTAACGGTGTTTGTTTCGGTTAATTAACATAATAATATTCATACGATTTTTGTGTCACTTTTGCGATAATATTTATAAAAATAGTAAAATATTTAAAGTGTTTTTTTCGCAAGGGAAACTATACTTATATTCTTTTATTTAGAAAATGCTAAAACATTAGTTTGACATTAGAAATTTTTTGTGAAAATGAATGGTCAACATCGAGCATGGCGTTGAAGACGATTGCGCATGATCGCTGCGTAGTTGTTTTTAACATTCGCAAGGCAAACACAGAATCACTGGTCTATAAATAAATTTAGCTCAGTGCATAGAATCAACTATCACAGAATGAATTCGGAATTTCCGATAACGAAATAAAATCGCAATGATCTGAGCATGATTTTTCGGGATCACTTTTATTTGTTTGGTTTACATGTTTTAATTTGGGCGAACGGGAAAAATGGCTCGCCTTAAAAAAAATTTAGGTAACCTTTGGGCGAATGAAACGACCGTTCGCCCAATTCGGGAAGGCCTGGGTGTCCTTATATGTTGGTTATACAATAATGTGTCTACACCATCTTGGGTACATTGTCCATTTCATGTTGGTTACACTATTTAACAGGCCTGTCGTTTTCAAAATCGCTCTCCTGGGTGCACAAAGATAAGTACCGTATATGTCCGTGTATACAAGTCACACCCCAAACTCACACTTGGAATTCCTCCGTTTTGCCTAAAGCCCATGTATAAGTTTCACCCCCATTTTTAAATAAATATATGCAGTCAAAAAGAATTAGTTGCAATTAACGTTTTGCCAATTTGGGTCAGTTTGGGATGCAACGGAAATAGGTAAGTTTTCACGAGTTACCATGCGGTGAATAAGATAAAAGAATAAAGGAAAATTATTATTAAAGATTTAAAAAATACTCGTATTTATTTGTTTTTCGTTGTTTGTTTATCACCCCAATGTCTTCATCCCTGTCGAGAAAATCCAACGCTCGTTTGTGACTGAAACTTCATAGTTTCAGAATCAGAGCATTTGCGCCGTAACCTGTGCAGTTGTTGTGATTAAGTTGGTTTTTCCGGAACGCCAGAACGTTTCCCGGAGAAAACAATAAAAATACAACAAATGCGCAGGTTTCATCGCAAATTGTTTTCAAATTGTTGCCCCACTTTAGCATTGTTGGTGCTATTGAAACTAACTCTACCTGGTGCACGTGTGCGTAATTTATAACTGGACATTACACATCAGTGAATTGGAGTTCATGGAATAAATAAATACTTCTCTCCAGGTATTGCTGGCAAACATTTAATGTGTTATTTATTTTTTTTTGTATTTTTTATGGTTTCATCCATATTGGCCCCACAAACCTGTTGAATTCCGGTACATGCACTGATGTAAACACATGGGCCGATTGAACGACTAAATTGAATACTTCTTTATTATCATTTATGGATAAAAGTAACAGAAAACACACACAATATTTTATTGACAATGTATTTTCTGAAGAATTTAAACTGAAATAAAATGAAAAGAAAATAATTTTGGTGAATCTGCACTCGGTCAAAACCACACAATTGTACTGTCTTATACAACTGACAAACGGAACAACGTTTGTCCAAAGAAGTCAATGCCCTGAAAATTCTCTGAAACAAGTCTCTGAAACAGGTAAAAAAGTGCGACTTATACACAGACATATACGTATGTTATGTTATGTTATGTACTGTACTGCTGGCTCAGGTGCAATGAACTGAAATTCAAAATTTATCTGATGGGATGAACTTGAACCATGATTGGCTTGTGACAGTTGTGAGTTGTCAGGACCGATGACTTCAACACAGTATTGAGTAACTTTCGAAGTAACATGTATTACAACTATCCAAATTACGCAATGCAACTTTGTGAGTGGAGCATTCTGGTCACAGTGTTTAACTACATTCATATGATATATCATGGTTCAACTGCCTTCCATGTCAAAAAAAAAAATTAGGAGAGCCATTGGCTCTCCTAGATCATTTCAGGAGAACGATTTTTAGCCCTCCCTAAACTAAATTTTTCAGATTCCAGGCCTGATTTAAAACAGAACTTCTCAAATGAATCACACAAAAAACTAACGGTGTCCTTACATATTGGTTACACAATAATGTGTCTACACCATCTTGGATACCATGTCCATGTCATGTTGGTTATGCTATTTAACCCTTTACCCCAGGGTTCGCACGCGGGTCTGGAATCCTGGAAAAGTTTTGGAAATTAGAAAATAATTTTCCATATCCTGGAAAAGTCTGGAAAACGGCACCTTTTTTGAGCTGGTTTGGAAAAGTCTTGGAGAAAACTGAACACAGAAGAGGTGCGTATGGAAAAGTTATGGAATTGATCATTTGTTTCGAAAATCCGAATACTGTTTCGAAAAAAATGAATATCTCGATGCGTCGTCGGAATTCATGAACGTCTGCTATTTGGCCGGTCTTTATTTGCATTTATCGGGACATTTTAGGAACACCGGCGGATGTACAGTATCAAGACACTTTAGAAACACCGGCGGATCACCTCATTTTTGCAAATCTGTAAATATATCGCGAAACATGCCTGGCAATTGCATCTTCAGAGAAAAGTGGCTATCGGAATCAAAGTTTTGTGGCTGGATACAAAAAGATGTTAATAAACTGAAAGCCAGATGCATTCCATGTGTGAAATCGATTCACATTGCCAATATGGGAGAAGCTGCACTTGTCAGTCACTCAAACGGAAAAAAAACATTTGGAGGCAACTGCATCCAAGAAAAACAGTGTTGCTACAATCAACTCTTTTATGAGCTATCAAACGAAAAAATCGGAATGCGCAAGCAATAATAATAGTGACGCATCCAATATCTTCTGTTGGCAAGTCTGATGTTTTAAAAGCCGAAATTTTATGGACACTGGGGTATGGAAAAGGTATGGAAAGTTTCTTGCTGGTGGTCTTGAAAATGTGTGGAAAGTCCTTGAAAAGTTTTGGAAAAGTTACAGAATTTTTCTCCCTTAGAAGTGTATGAACCATGTACCCAACATAACGACCAAAACTGGCCAGCGCTATTCACAAAAATCGCCAATTAATTTTCATTATTTTTTTCATTTTTTGTCTCAAAAGCATAGGTTATAACCCCTCATTGGAACGAGCTCGATGAGCTCGTTCCAATGAGGGGTCATAACCTATACTTTTGAGACAAAAAATGAAAAAAATTAGTTTTTCAAGAATTTTGTTTGCAAGTGTCGTCTGCTTTTCATGTTAGGTAAAGGGTTAAAACAGAACTTCTCAAATGAATCACACAAAAAACTAACGGTGTCCTTACATATTGGTTATACAAATTACAATGATGTGTCCACGCCATCTTGGATACCATGTACACGTCATGTTGTTTACATCATTTAAAATATAACTTTCCAATTTGATCACAAAAAACTTAAGTGTCTTTACATGTTGGCTATACAGTACGTGACTAGTGTATTATGTCTCCAATGCTGCGCTGGGTGGAAAACACCAATTGATCCCAATTGCACACAGTGACGATAATTTGCCACCGGGTCCTACTGTGAGAAGGATTATCTCAACCATTTTTAGCTTAACTTGACATAGTCAGATAAGCTATTGCCATCACACGTGCGGAAGTCTGTTAGTCTGTGAGTCTGTCCACATTTTCCTTTAGCATGGGCTACACCCCACAGTTCTTGTCTGATCGTCACGAAATTTCATATGCAGGTTTGGGGTCATGTCTAGATGAGAACGTTCCCTTTTGGTCGCGATCAGGCAACCGGTATGGCTGCACGAGCCCAAAACCCGAAAACCATTAGCACAGTCCACAGGTCGTATTTATAAAGGGATTTCATTGTAACTTGGTAGGATGCCTCTGTATAATGCCTAGATGAGTACATCCCCTTTTGGGCATGATCCGTCAACCGTGATGGCTGCCCAAGCCCGAAACCCAAAAACTTTTAGCACAGTCTGCAGGCCATGTTTAATACGGTGGGATTTCATTGTAACTTGGTAGGATGACTCCTTATGATGTCTAGATGAGAATTTCCCCATTTGGGCATGATCTGCCAACCGTGACGACTGCCTGAGCCCAAAACCCGAAAACCTTTAGTACAGTCTCCAGGTCATATTTATTGAGGAATTTCATTGTAACTTGGTGGGTTGACTTCATATATTGTCTGGATGAGAAGGTCCCCTTTTGGACGTGATTGGGCAACTGTGATGGCTACAGGGGCCCGATGCCCGAAAACCTTTAGCACAGTCTACAGGTCATATTTATGAAGGGATTTCTTTGTAACTTGGTAGGATGACTCCAAATAATGTCTCGATGAGAACGTCCCATTTTGATCGCGATCATTCAGCCTTGATGGTTCCCGAGCCCAAAAACATTTAGCATAGGCAAAAGGTCATATTTATGGAAGGATTTCATTGTAACCTGTTAAGTTGACTCCATATAATGCCTAGATGATGACATCCCCTTTTGGTCGCGATTGGTCAACTGTGATGGCTACAGGTGCCCGAAGCCCGAAAACCTTAAGCACAGTCTACAGGTCATATTTATGAAGGGATTTCATTGTAACTTCGTGGGATCACTCCAGATGATGCCCAGCTGAGATTGTCCCCTTTGGTTGCGATCATTCAGCCAGGAGGGCTGCCCGAGCCCGAAAACCATTAGCACAGTCTACAGGTCATATTTATGAAGGGATTTCATTGTAACTTGGTAGGTTGACTTCATATAATGTCTAGATGAGAACGTCCTCTTTTGGACACGATTGGGCAACTGTAACTGCTACAGGGGCCCGAAGCCCGAAAACCTTTAGAACATTCTACAGGTCATCAATTATGAAGGGATTTTATTGTAGCTTGGTAGGATGACTCCAAATAAAGTCTAGATGAGAACTTCCCCTTTTGGTCGTGATCATTCAGCCTTTATGGCTGCCTGAGCCCAAAGACCTTTAGCACAGTCCACAAGTCATATTTATGGAAGGATTTCATTGTAACCTGTTAGGTTGACTCCATAGAATGCCTTGATGATGACATCCCCTTTTGGTCATGATTGGCCAATTGTGATGGCTACAGGTGCCCGAAGCCCGAAAATCTTGAGCTCCGTCTGCAGGTCATATTTATGAAGGGATTTCATTGTAACTTTGTAGGATCACTCCAGATGATGCCCAGATGAGAATGTCCCATTTTGGTTGCGATCATTCAGCCTTGATGGCTGCCCGAGCCCAAGACCCCAAAACCTTTTGCATAGTCTATAGGTCATATTTATGGAAGGATTTCATTGTAACCTGTTAGTTTGACTCCATATAATGCCTCGATGATGACATCCCCTTTTGGTCGTGATTGGTCAACTGTGACGGCTTCAGGGGCCCGAAGCCCAAAAACCTTGAGCACAGTGTACAGGTCATATTTATGAAGGAATTTCATTGTAACTTAGTAGGATCACTCCAGATGATGCCCAGGTGAGAATGTCCCCTTTTGGTTGCGACATTCAACCATGATGGCTGCCCGAGCCCAAAGCCCAAAAACCTTTAGCACGGTCTACAGGTCATATTCATGAAGGGATTTCATTGTAACTTGGTAGGTTGACTTCATATAATGTCTAGATGAGAACGTCCCGTTTGGACGCAATTGGGAAACTGACGGCTACAGGGGCCTGAAGCCCGAAAACCTTCAGCACAGTCTACAGGCCATATTTGTGAAGGGATTTCAATGTAACTTGATAGGATGACTCATTTTGGAATAATTTCACTGTAACTTGGTAACTTTCGTTAATATACGTTAATTGTGAGGGCCACATACATTAACTGTGAGGTCATATTAACCCACCCCTCAGCTCTTTAGTACAGTGTACACCTCATATTATTTTTATCAAAAACATAGCATACAGGGACCAGAAATGAACATATTCCCAATTATCACAATTCTTGTCTTATTTCATAATCCTTTCATAAACATTGAACATTATCCTTTTCATCAAATACAACACACAAGTTAAGCTACAGTGTCATTGACACTTTCATTGCTTTGTTCAAAGAGTAGCTTGTGTTATTTGTCGGCAGAGATGCATGAAACACCAGCTCATTGTTATATTCACGAGAACGAGTGTTTATGGGTCTGGTCCGAAATTCAAGATGGCCGCTGGCAGCCATTTTGTTTAAAATTAGGTGCAATCAGAATTTTTGCACAGAACTTCCATATGAAAGCTCTGATTTGAATAATTTTTAGCTCAACTTTGACGAAGTCAAATTTGAGCTATTGTCATGGCCCGTCGTCCGTCTGTCCGTCTGTCCGTCTGTCCATACGTCAACAATTGGCTATGGCTCGGGCTAGAGGTCGTATTTATGAACCGATCTTTACGAAACTTCTTGTGTACCTTTGTTATGACCCTGGGACGGGAAC
This sequence comes from Pictodentalium vernedei, assembly GCA_031216915.1. Lineage (NCBI taxonomy): Eukaryota > Metazoa > Mollusca > Scaphopoda > Dentaliida > Dentaliidae > Pictodentalium > Pictodentalium vernedei. Next base: position 27,822,484 of record CM062291.1, on the reverse strand, counting down.
GAGTGTTTTTAGGTGTGGTCCGAAATTCAAGATGGCTGCCAGTGGCCATTTTGTACCGATGATGCAAAAATCAGTTTTTTGTACAGAACTTCTGTATGAAAGTTCTGATTTGAATAAAGTTTTGTATAAATGTTTAGTACCATGGGATACATCACATATAGTACGGGTTTTTTTCTCGTGCGTAAATTATGCAAATTAGACTGACTGATTTATTTAGTGTTACTTTCAGAGCTGTAAGTGCCAAGCTGCTATGGCTCGGGCTAGAGGCCGTATTTATGAACCGATCTTTACGAAACTTCTTGGGTACCTTTGTTATGACCGTGGGACGAGAACGAGTGTTTTTGGGTGCGGTCCGAAATTCAAGATGGCTGCCAGCCGCCATTTTGTACCGACGATGCAGAAATCTGTTTTTTGTACAGAACTTCCATATGAAAGCTCTGATTTGAATAATTTTTTGTATGAATGTTTAGTACCATGGGATACATCACATATAATACAGGTTTTTTTCTCGTACGTAAATTGTGCAAATTAGACTAATTTTGATGTTTTTTGGGGTTACTTTCAGCACTGTAAGTGCAAATGCCAGTACGGCTCGGGCTAGAGGCCGTATTTATGAACCAATCTTTACGAAACTTCTTGGGTACCTTTGGTATCACCGTGGGACGAGAATGAGTGTTTTTGGGTCCGGTCCGAAATTCAAGATGGCCGATGGCAGCCATTTTGTACAAAATTAGGTGCAATCAGATTTTTGCACAGAACTTCCATATGAAAGCCCTGATTTGAATAATTATTTTGTGTGAATGTTTAGTACCATGGGATGCATCACATATAATACGGGTTTTTTTCTCGTGCAGAAATTATGCAAATTAGATGAACTTTGATTTTTTCAGTGCGACTTACACACAGTAAGTACACATGTCAATACGGCTCAGACTAGAGTCTGTATTTATGAACTGATCTTCACGAAATGTCTTGGGTACCTTTGTTATCACCTTGGGACGAGAACGAGTGTTTCTGGGTGCGGTCTAAAATTCAAGATGGCTGCCAGTGGCCATTTTGTACCGAAATTAGGTCTAATCAGTTTTTTGTACACATCTTCTATACAGCTCAGACTAGAGGCCATATTTGTGAACCAATCTTTACGAAACTTCTTGGGTACCTTTGTTATCACCGTGGGATGAGAGCGAGTGTTTTTGGGTGTGGTCCGAAATTCAAGATGGCCACCAGCAGCCATTTTGTACCAAAATTAGTGCAATCAGTCTTTTGTATAGAACTTCTGTATGAAAGTTCTGATTTGAATAAATTTTTGTATGAATGTTTAGTAACATGGAATACATCACATATTGTAAGGGGTTTTTTTTCGTGCCGAAATTATGCAAATTAGATGAACTTTGATTTATTCAGTGCTGCTTACACAATGTAAGCACACATGTCAATACGGCTCAGGGTAGAGGCTGTATTTATGAACCGATCTTCACAAAACTTCTTGGGTACCTTTGTTATCTCCTTGGGATGAGAATGAGTGTTTCTGGGTACGGTCCAAAATTCAAGATGGCTGCCAGTGGCCATTTTGTACCGAAATTAGGTCCAATCAGTTTTTTGTCACAAGTTCTATACAGCTCGTATTTATAAACTGATCTTCACAAAACTTCTTGAGTACTTTTGTTTTCACCTTGGGACAGGAACGAGTGTGTTTTGGGGTGCCTTTGTTATCACTGTGCTATGAGAACAAATATTTTGGGGTTCAGTCAGACCCACTCTGGGACTCAAAGATTTTTTCTAGTTCAGCATCTGACTGTCACCCACCTTTACAATACTTTACCTATACATTTGTTACAGGCAACGGTCAGTATTCATGTACAGACCGTTACAATACTTTATATGTACCTTTGTTATCAGGTCATTACCTAGATGTTTGTCATTGCTGTGTCACATACTATACATGTACATGTCTTTGTCTTGACAAGTTGAGCTACAGTGTCATTGACACTTTCATTTGTATGAATGTTTAGTACCGTGGGATACATCTCAAATAATATGGGTTTTTTTCTCGTGCGTAAATTATGCAAATTAGACTAACTTTGATTTATTTAGTGTTACTTTCAGCACTGTAAGTGCAAATACCAATACGGCCCGGGCTAGAGGCCGTATTTATGAATCGATCTTTACGAAACTTCTTGGGTACCTTTGTTATCACCGTGGGACGAGAACAAGTGTTTTGGGGTCTAGTCTGAAATTCAAGATGGCCGCTGGCAGCCATTTTGTACAACATTAGGTGCAATCAGATTTTGGTGCAGAACTTCCATATGAAAGTGCTGACTTGAATAATTTTTTGTGTGAATGTTTAGTACCATGGGATACATCCCATATAATACAGGTTTTTTTCACGTGCATAAATTATGCCAATTAGACTAACTTTGGTCTATTTAATGTTACTTTCAGCATTGTAACTGCAAATGCCAATACGGCTCGGGCTAGAGGCTGTATTTCTGAACCGATCTTTACGAAACTTCTTGGGTACCTTTGTTATCTATTTAGTTATTGGTGCTTAAGGTCACATATTTATGCACAATGGCTAATCATGACCGTGACAGTTTTACGGGCGGAGGAAGCCGGAGTACCCTGAGAGAACATCGAGCAACGATGAGCAGCTGCCAGCTCCCCAACATCGTAACTCCGCACTGCAGCACAGGCAGGGTTAGATTGGTTGAAGACATGCGCACCATCGACGTGCAGTATGACTTAGTATACGGCGTCATCGTGCCTCATCGCGGGCAATGGAGATGAAGTGTCTTGCCCAAGGACACAACGCGGTTGCCGCAGGTGGGATTCGAACCGAGGACCTCTCGGCTTGCAGCCTGCACCTCTACCACCTGAGCCACCATGCTGCCTCCTTTGTTATCACCGTGGGACGAGAACGAGTGTTTTGGGGTGCAGTCCAAAATTCAGGATGGCTGCCAGCAGCCATTTTCTACCAACATTAGTGCAATCAGTTTTTTGTACAGAACTTCTGTAAGAAAGTTCTGGTTTGAACAAATTTTTGTAGGAATATTTAGTAACATGGAATACATCACATATAATACAGTTTTTTTTCTCGTGCAGAAATTATGCAAATTAGATGAATTTTGATTTATTCAGTGCTACTTATACACAGTAAGTGCACATGTCAATATGGCTCAGGCGAGAGTCTGTATTTATGAACCGATCTTCACGAAACTTCTTGGGGTACCTTTGTTATCACCTTGTGACAGGAACGAGTGTATTTGGGTGCCTTTGTTATCAATGTGCTATGAGAACAAATATTTTTGGGTACAATCAGACCCACCCTGGGACTCAGATTTTTTTTCTAGTTTAGCATATAACTGTCCCCCACCTTTACAATACTTTCCCTATATATTTCTTACAGGCTACGGTCAGCATTTATGTACAGACTGTTACAATACTTTGCATGTACCTTTGTTATCAGGTCATTACCTAGATCTTTGTCATTGCTGTGCCACATAGTATACATGTACATGTCTTAAACAAGTTGAGCTACAGTGTCATTGACACTTTCATTAGGGTTTCCCATATTTAAAAATGGGCTTTGACAATTAAAGCTTGTGAGGAGAGTGGGGGGGGAGGGATGGGGTGTTGTTGACATTTCCTATCCGTGACCTCTTTTAAACTAGTGAATGGATATCAATGAAAACTTCAAACATTCTTTTACATACAGTGAAGATGTGTACCTTCTATTTTGTTTTCAGATATTTTCATTTTTAGCTTAACCTGACAAAGTCAAGATAATGTATTGCCATCACGTGTGTTAGTCTGTTCATATTTTCCTTTAGCACGGGCTACACCCTGCAGTTCTTGTCTGATCGTCACGAAATTTCATATGCCGGTTTGGGATCATGTCTAGATGAGAACCCCCCCCTTTTGGCCGCGATGGGTCAACCGGTATGGCTGTCCGAGCCCAAAAACCATTAGCACAGTCGACAGGTCGTATTTATGAAGGGATTTCATTATAACTTGGTAGGATGCCTCTGTATAATGCCTAGATGAGAACGTCCCCTTTTGGTCATAATCTGTCAATCGTGATGGCTGCCCAAGCCCGAAACTTATAGCACAGTCTGCAGGTCATGTTTAATACAGAGGGGTTTCATTGTAACTTGGTAGGATGACTCCTTATGATGTCTAGATAATTTCCCCATTTGGGCGTGATCTGCCAACCATGGTGACTGCCCAAGCCCAAAACACGAAAACCTTTAGCACAGTCTACAGGTCATATTTATTGAGAAATTTCGTTGTAACTTGGTGGGTTGACTTCATATAATGTCCAGATGAGAAGGTCCCTTTTCAGGGTATTTAATTACTGGATTCGCATCGCGAAATGCTATACAAAAGTGTCCAAATGGTAACCATTTTTCTTTCATACTGGCCTTATTTTAACTATTTATCATCACTTTTTGAAACCAAGATGGAAATTGCTAATCAAATTTTCAGAAACAAAAAATTCCCTGCTTTTGGACGTGATTGGGCAACTGTGATGGCTACAGGGGCCCGAAGCCCGAAAGCCTTTAGCACAGTCTACAGGTCATATTTATGAAGGGATTTCATTGTAACTTGGTAGGATGACTCCAAATAATGTCTAGATGAGAACATCCCAACGATCATTCAGCCTTGATGGGTGCCCGGGCCCAAAAACCTTTAGCATAGGCAAAAGGTCATATTTATGGAAGGATTTCATTGTAACCTGTTAGGTTGACTCCATATAATGCCTAGATGACGACATCCCCTTTTGGTAGTGATTGGTCAGCTGTGGTGGCTACAGGTGCCCGAAGCCCGAAAACCTTGAGCACAGTCTACAGGTCATATTTATGACGGGATTTCATTGTAACTTTGTAGGATCACTCCAGATGAGATTGTCCCCTTTGGTTGCGTTCATTCAACCATGATGGCTGCCCGAGCCCGATTCCCGGAAACCTTTTGCACAGTCTACAGGTCATATTTATGAAGGAATTTCATTATAACTTGGTAGGTTGACTTCATATAATGTCTGGAAGAGAACGTCCCCTTTTGGACACAATTTGGCAACTGTGACAGCTGCAGGGCCTGAAGCCCGAAAACCTTTAGAACAATCTACAGGCCATAATTATGAAGAGATTTGTAGCTTTGTAGGATGACTCCAAATAATGTCCAGATGAGAACATCCCCTCTTGGTCGCGATCATTCAGCCTTTATGGCTGCAGAAGCCCAAAGACCTTCAGCATAGTCTATAGGTCACATTTATGGAAGGATTTCAGTGCAACTTGTTAGGTTGACTCCATATAATGCCTAGATGATGACATCCCCTTTCGGTCATGATTGGTCAACTGTGATGGCTACAGCTGCCCGAAGCCCGAAAATCTTGAGCACAGTCTACAGGTCATATTTATGACAGGATTTCATTGTAACTTCGTAAGGGTCACTCCAGATGAGAATGTCCCCTTTTGGTTGCGATCATTCAACTATTATGGCTGCCCGAGCCCAAAGCCCGAATACCTTTAGCACAGTCATATTTATTTATTTATTCAGGTCATAACTATGAAGGGATTTCATTGTAACTTGGTAGGTTGACTTCATATAATGTCTAAATGAGAACAGCCCCTTTTGGATACCATTAGGCAACTGTGATGGCTACAGGGGCCTGAAGCCCAAAAACCTTTAGCACAGTCTACAGGTGATATTTATGAAGGAATTTCATTGTACCTTGGTAGGATGACTCCAAATAATGTCTAGATGAGAACGTCCCCTTTTGGTCGCGATCATTGAGCCTTGATGGCTGCCCGAGCCCAAAACCCCAAAACCTTTAGCATAGTCTATAGGTCATATTTATGGAAGGGAAGCCCGAAAACCTTTAGCACAGTCTACAGGCCATATTTATGAAGGGATTTCAATGTAACTTGATAGGATGACTCGTTTTGGAATAATTTCACTGTACTTGGTAACTTTCGTTGATATACGTTAACTGTGAGGGCCACATACATTAACTGTGAGGTCACATTAACCCACCCCTCAGCTCTTCAGTACAGTGTACACCTCATATTATTTTTATCAAAAACATAGCATGCAGGGAACAGAAATGAACATATTCCCAATTATCACAATTCTTGTTAGCTCACCTGACTGAAAGTCAGGGTGAGCTATTCTGATCACTTTTCGTCCGTCGTCTGTCATGAAGGTGGTGTTTGGGCCTTTTTCTCCCAAACCACTGGCTGCATATTAATGAAATTTCATGTGAGTAGGGGTTATATAAGGGCATTTTGATTTTTTGTCAAATTAGGTTTCGGCTCATATTGAGCAGAGGGATGGGGCAAAAATGCTCCAATTCTTAAAAAATCTTCTTCTCAAGAACCAGCAATAGCAGAGACTTGATATTTGGTATGCAGCTTCCTTTTGAGGTGTAGACTCAAGTTTGTTCAAGAGAAGTTCGAGGGGCTATATTTGACGATGTTAAAGGAGGGGCAAAAATTTTGGCCCTGCCCAAATTTCTATTTTCCAAACCGTGCTGCCGATTTGAACCAAATTTTATGTGAGTGCTTATTGGGTCATAAGTACCTGATTTATGCAGAATTTTTTTTCCCCATAGCCCCGTGGGAACCACAGGAGCAAAAAATAGAAAAAAATTAAAACAGCCATATCTCCAAAACTACACTGCACTGAGAATTCTTATTTGTTGTGAAGCTTCCTTAGGACCAACAGAATGGAATGGTAAAAAAAAATTGCCATTGGTTTTATCATGGGGTACTTTTTGGGGACTTTGAAAAAGTGCTGAGTCAGCATTTTTTAACACTGTTGGTAATGGGAAAAACATAAGACCACTTTTCTCCCAAACCACTGCTCAAAAAGCTTTTAAATTTCACATATCACATCTTTGGAAGATTGTTTCACATGTTTATTGAAATCAATTGCCTGGGTCGATATTTGGGCTCTCTATGGGAGCCGAAATGTTTAAATTAGTGCAGTATGAGGAGTATTTTTTAAAAATCTTCTTCAGATCTAGAAATAAGAATGTTTTGATATTTGGTATGCAGCATCCTTAGGGAGGTGAGATTCAAGTTTGTTGAAGCCAAGTCCCTGGGTTCATATTTAGGTCGAAAATTTGGGGTCCCGTTGCGGACTTCGAAATTTTGGACAAAAATCCGAAAAAATTTTTTTTGGTTTTTTCTGCATTTCAGTCAATTTTAAGACAAAAAAAATTTTTTTTTTTCCCCTAAAAATTTGGGGTCCGGGTAGGACTTAGAAAAATTTTGGACCAAAATCCGCAAAATTTTTTTTTTGTTTTTTATGCATTTCTGTCAATTTTAAGACCCCAAAAAAACAATTTTTTTTTTTCCCCTGATAATTTGGGGTCCGTGTGGGACTAAGAAAATTTTGGACCAAAATCCGGAAATTTTTTTTGTGTTTTTTATACATTTCTGTCAATTTTAAGACAAAAAAAAAAAAAAAAAATTTCTGCTCAAAATTTGAGGTCCGTGTGGGACTTAGAAAATTTTGGACCAAAATCCCAAAAAATTTTTTTTGTTTTTTATGCGTTTGTCAGTTTCAAGACAAAAAAAAAAAAAAAAAAAATTTCCCCAGAAAAAATTTTTACACGTAAAATTTGGGGTCCGGGTGGGACTTCAGGCTGAAAGTATTTTGTTTGGGAACAAAATCTGTTTTTTATGCGTTTATCTCAATTTTGGGACGTAAAAGTGCAGGAACTGATAATAGAAGGAAAATCCGGTGTATTGTGTGGGCACAATCGCTTCATCTAGTTGGTATATGCTTTTCTTGGGAGGGGGGGCGTATGCAGCTTATTCAAGTCAAGTCCCTGGTTTGATATTTAGACTACCATGTCAGGTGAGTGTCCTCAGGCCCCCTGGGGCCTCTTGTCTTATTTCATAATCCTTTCCTAAACATTGAACATTATCCTTTTCATCAAACACAACACACAAGTTAAGCTAAAGTGTCATTGACACTTTCATTACAGTTTCCCATATTGAAAAATGGGCTTTGTCAATTCAATTCGGGGAGGGGGGTGGGTGGTGGTGGTCAGTGTTTGTGCTCTCTATATTAAACACACTTTTACGGTTGTAAAATGTTTCTTGTGCTCACAGTTTTTCTAGTTTCGCGATAGTGATATGTTCAAACAACGACGAACAATGCAAAACTTACCACACGACGTATAAGAATTTTATTCTGGAACAACAGACTTCAAATCGACATGCTCACACAACAGCTGCACTCATCATAATGCCTCTAAGGCTCTTGTAAGTCTTGTGTTTTTTAACAATAATCATTTAAAAAATGTGCCGATGCAAACTGCCGTTGCCTCGGCATTTTTTTTGTCGAGGCAAATTTTCTGAATTGCAAGAGCTGTGGAAACTTATGTACAGACGTGTAAGTGTTGTGCCCTCACTTGCAAATCCCTCAGAAAATATCCCCAGTGCAGTGCCCCCCCCCCCCCCTCCCCTTCTATGAGATGCAGAACTCCTGTTAGGGGAGTGTGAGGTCTTTGGTCTGGGCACAGGCATACAAATGCGATCGAACTTCTGCCCAATCCCACCGAGATGCAGAACTTGTGTGACCATCTGTAAGTACTGTTTTCCCAACATGCTTGGAAAGATATCCTTGTGTGCATGTGTCCGGCCAAGCCAAAATCCTATTGAACCTCACCCCCAAGATTGGAAACGTGTGTGACCATGTGGTATTTGTTTTCTCCCCCCCACTGCATGTGTAACATACGTGTGTCCCAGGTGAGACAGATGTATCCCACCCCACCCACTCACTTGACGTTATACATTTATCATGTTATTATGATGTTATGCATATCGTATCAGTTTCTTGCTACCAACTAATTCATATTGACATCATCAGAATGCAGTGTGTTCAAAGTTCGATGCTCTAAAACTCTTCCACCCTCAAGCTGCCGCCGTTCCTAATCGATTTTGTGGTATATACCTTTGGTATATACGATGGTATTGTCAGTTTCTCAAAACAACGAATACAAAATTGAGTTGATTGAATCAGCACGTGACTCCCGATTACCTCTGGCTAATGTACTCTATGCATGGTGGGGGATAAAAATCATTCTCGATGAGTCTGAAGGTGGGAATGGGGAAATCTCACCCTCGGGGCAAGATATTTGAAACTGACCCTCAGCAAGCCTCGGGTCTGGTTCAGATATCTTGCCCCTCAGGTGAGATTTCCCCATCTCACCTCCAGACTCATCGGGCATCATAATAGTCCCCCACCCTGTGAGTATCATAAATATAAATACGTGGCAAGTCATGTAAAAAAATTCTCTTCCCTTCCATCACAAGGCTGTGAACTCCAATGTAAGTAGAAGTCTTTTAAAGTGACAAAAGATATCATTAGACTAGTGTTGTAAATGTGAAGTATATGTATAATTTTTGTAGAACTGTCAATGAACTGGAAGTATCTTGAATAAAATGTCTGTGCTCACAAATCCTAGAGTATGTTGTTTCTTTTTGTTTTTTTATATTCAGTATATCAGTGAATATTCTATCCTTTACTGAAGCATCTAATTATTTTCATTTATACTTATGCTAATTTTAGCTTGCATTCTCTTTGTGCTCCTCAGTATTTGTTTTCGTGGCCCCACCCAATAAAAAAAAAATCCGGGTGGGGCTTCGGAAAGAAAAGAAGCTGACTTACTCAGACTGTCCCACCCAAGTGAGAAAACCTGGTGGCAACTGACTATGACACAGTCCACACAAAATGACTCAGCATGCCTGAAGACAATTTAGTCCGAAGAGCTATGGCACTGCTGCTACACACAAGGAAAAATGGTTTGAGGAGGTTTTCTTATCACACTCTGGAAATGTATTTTTTAATGACAGTCACAGGAGTCTCTGCACTAACAGGAAAATCTTCCATTTTTAAAAAAAAAAAAATTCCTTGTTAGTGCAGAGACACCTGTCATTAAAAGATGCATTTCCAGAGTGTGATTAGAACCCCCCCCCCCCCCCCTCCCAAACATCATGGACTCTTAACAGTGCCATAGCTGTAGGGGTAAAGCATCCAGACATGCTGGGTCATCTCAAATTTCTGTGCATTTCCAGAGTGTGATTAGAACCCCCCCCCCCCCCCCCCCCCTCCCAAACATCATGGACTCTTAACAGTGCCATAGCTCTAGGGGTAAAGCATCCAGACATGCTGGGTCATCTCAAATTTCTGTGCCTCAGTCAAGTGGGCTTTTCCAAACCTCAGTAATGTTGGGCTCTGGGTAGCAATCCATTTTTGTCCTTGCAATTCTTGTGATCATTAAAGTGACATGGTATGCAACCACCCAAGTGGTGGACACCATCCTATACATTTATTGTATGTGCATCAATTTTTTGGCTGGCCTTTAAATTTGAATTATAGAACTTCTAAAAGATAGATTAATCTAAAATGGATTAATCTAAATAGAAATAGATTAATCCAAAAAGGCTGCTGGCATCCATGTTTTTCAACAGAATTCAGAAAAAATTCAATAGCTCACATCTAGTCACTACTCCAAAGCTACATATGAAATTTGAAAAAGATTGGGTGAGAGATGCGGCCTGTAGGGTGTGCTAATGGAATTGTTGACACTTTACATGCCAAATCTAAGATGGCCACTGTCGGCCATGTTTTTTAATGAAATCCGGAAAAATTGAGTCGGGTGAGAGCCACGGCCTGTAGGATGTGCTAAAGGAATTGCTGGACAATTTGTATCCAAATCCAAGATGGTCACTGGCGGCCATGTTTTTGCGACGAAATTATAAAAAAAAATGATAGTTCCCATCTAGACATTGCCCCAAAGCAGCATATGAAATTTGGGATTGTTCGCATGTGAGCTGCAACCTGTAGAGTGTGCTAAAGGAATTGCTGGACAGTTTATATCCAAATCCATGATGGCTACTGCCAGCCATAAAACAATGAAATTCGAAAAAAATTGATAGCTCCCATCTGGACATTGCCCCAAAGCTACGTGAATTTTGGAATTGATCGGGTGACAGCTGTGCTAAAGAAATTGTGGTCAGACAGATGTGCAGACATACAGATGGACGGATGACAGATCACAACCCTATAAATTATTGTGATGAATTGACGGTAACATGGTCTGAGGTTTGCAGTTCGCAGCTTATGTTCAACGGAGATACGAAGCGTCGAGGTTGAACATACGCTTCGAGTTGCAAACCTCAGACCATGTTACCGTCAATTCATTCCAATAATACACTACCAATAGCACAAAACCTATATCGTGAAACACGAGAGGCTTATTTACTAAACTTGTGATCGTCAAAAGTTGCCTTGTTCAAGGCACAGGATAAATAATCAACAAACCAGATAAACTCATTCCATCTTAGTTCAAATCGTAAATCTGTTTGTAATTTAAACAACCCTTCATCCAGAACACCGTCTGCTGCACTCGTGAAACATCCAGAAAAATGAAGTGGCCTGCTAGTCATTCCGTTGATGAAGCAGTTACGAAACGGACGAGGTCATTGTAAATATTTCGCATTGTGATGTCAGACGGTAACATTTGCCACTTAAGCCGTAAACATAGAATATACTAAGCGAGCTCTCGTCCAATCAGAGGAGGAGGATTTTAGTCTTATTGGAACATATCCCAATACAGTTAAAACTATAAGTCCTGTCATGAAATGCGCGCAAGTAGCACGTCAATCTGCGCGTTAATCTACGCGTTATTACCATAGTAAGACTATCAAATTCTGTACATATGGCCTGTGAACAAGCACTGTTTCAGCCAATGGACCTCCGGGTTACCCGGAGGTCCATTGGCAGAAACATTGCCTGTGTTTGCTATGAGTAACCAGTTGAACATGCCATGCTTTGGATGCCATTCGATATGGTAATTGCGTCAATTCCTACATGCAATTAAGCCTAGATAAGCGCACAGTTCATGACAGGACTTCTAGTTTTAACTGTAGCACATACTTGATGTCAAGTTGAGCTAAAAAAAAGTTTGAAAGAGTCGAGCGAGACCAGAGCACAAAATCACAGGTACTCTCCCTGCACACCTCCTCAGCATTAGCAAGCGCATGTGCAAACTACTATGATGTCTACTCCTTTTTTTCTGCCATCTTGCAAGGTCATATTCAGTATATCAGTGAATATTCTATCCTTTACTCAAGCATCTAATTATTTTCATTTATACTTATGTTAATTTTAACTTGCATTCTCTTTGTGCACTTCAGTATTTTCGCCTGAGAAAATGCGACCGGCGTTGATCAGTTTTCTGCCAGTGAGAAATTTGGTGATTTTATGGACCTTGTATGGTTTTCCCGTTTCATCAAATTTCTTTTCTCTCACCTTTTTAGCTCCGCCTGTCAAAGTTAGCAGAGCTTTTCTGATATCGAGTTGTCCGTCCGTCCGTCTGTCTGTCATCTGGCATCAACATTTTGTTTCTCCGAGCCATAATTTTTTTACCATGGGATATTTTTTAACAAAACTTTATAACAGTATGTATTGTCACTAGGCAGTGTGCCATCAATCATATCAAGGTCTGTATGCATCAACGTCAAGGTCACAGCGACATGGTAAAGGTAACACTCAGGAAAACGTCAGCATTTTGTTTGTCCGAGCCATAATTTCTTTACCATAATTATACTACTCAAAGTTTGCTAAGCAGCAAGTATATCCAACTACCTGTTTTACGTTTTGGTTGAAATATTGTTATGAAAAGTGTATATATTGTATATTTAATTACATCTTTAATGATTTAAGCACAGAAATTAAGATTTTGTTTGTCTTTGACATTATTTTTTAGCTTTTTGAATATGATAACCATGGAAAATGGATATTATTGGTAAAAGAGGAAATTTTTCAAATTTCCTAAAAAGTTGACGGAGCGATCTGATATGGGTTCAACATCGAATATGAGACCCATTATTGTTAATTACAGCTTGACAAAGCCTTCTCATGCTCCCAATCAGGTTCCAGATGGTCCTTGGTGGGATTTTGTTCCATTATTGGACCAGCATGGCACCAAGCTACTGGACACTTCTTGGTTGGACTGGACGGATTGAAATTGCAAGCTGCAACTCATTCCATACATGTTCGATTGGACTGAGGTCAGGGGATCTTGCTGGCCAGTCCATATGCTCAATCCCCTCCCTCTGTCGGTATTCCCAGAGAGCATGGGCAACATGAGGATGGGCATTATCATCCATCAGAATGAATCTATCACCCACTGCACCTGCATACAATCTGACGTGGGCATCCAGGATTTCATCAATATACCGCTGTGCAGTCAATGTACCTCAGCCAAAGACACAGAGCTCTGTACGTCCATCCCAGCAGATGCAGCCACAGACCATGATTGACCCTCCACCATAGCGGTCATGCCCAGCAATGTTGTTTGCATGGAATTGCTCTCCTGGTCTTCTCCATACCCCAGAACGACTGTCTGTATTGTCTAGGCAGTACCTTGACTCATCTGTAAAAAGGACAGGTTGTCAGTCTTCTCTGGTCCATTCAACGTGATCCATGACCCATTCATTTCGTGCCTGGTGGTGGTTCTGGGACAGCTGAATGCGAATACATGGTCTTCTCGATCGAGACCACCTTCGTGCAACCTTGCCTGGATAGTCTGCATCAAAACATTTACCCCAGATGCATTCTGAAGGTCACTGCGAAGGTTCCTATGCAGGGGTCAGCCGAGTGGGCGACTTGGGCGAAGAAGTCGCCTTGTCATTCCTCAAGTCGCCTTGGCTTACACTGGGGGCAAAATTCAAGTCGCCCTCCAAAACTTCCTTGGGAGACATGGCAGTTTACTGTATTTTCTTATGTTTTATTTTTTAAAAACACCCGCTTCCGCATTCGCAAAAAAAAGTAAACACGGCTGCTGTTAAAATCCGTCACACGGCTATGAAAATAGCCCAAACTAGCCCAATTTTATATTTCTGAAAAAAATTGTAATGGCGTAGTCGTTCGAACAATTCGCCCCAACTGATAGCAACCAGCACAAAATGGCTATTTAAAAACAAAGTGCCAGCCAAAACAACGAATCACACAAGACACGCATCGAGTTAATTAGAATTTATTAAAGTTAACCACCGTTTCAAAACAAAAAAAAAAATGTATTGGAGACAGTTCGTCCATATCGAAATTGCTTGCGGTTACGCTCTGTTCCACTGAAAAATTGGTTGCATTGAAATTCGCCCCACAAATTGCATTGAGTGTTTTTCTTTGAAAACTTGTGAAGTTGTGTTGGAAGGGGGTTAAATGTAATAAGGCTACAATAGAAATCACAGGTATTTGGATGGATAAGAATGGCAGACCTTCAAAGCACCAATCGCACGTGTCAGTGTAAGATGGCAGAAAATGTCAGTTTTCTGAACAGTGACATTATTACCCAGCGCAGCCGAGAAGGGAGACAACTGAAATATTTTGTCATTTACCTAAGAAATAAATTAACTCAAATTGTTAATAAAGCTTAATTTAAGCAAATTAAGAAGGATATCGAAAAAATTTTAAACTACACTTTTCAACTCAGGGCATTCAGAAACCATGAATGACCCAGCTTCTTATATGAACTTGAAATTTATTTTAAACACTTTAAATATTTTTTTAAAAAGAATATACCTTCTACAACAGAGAAGAACACTCTCACCATGGGTCATACTAAATGTCAAATCCACAACGTTGAGGCAAATACAAAATCAACTGCACGGTAACCTTAGTCATCACTGTTAGGCAAAGAGTTAGGGGGTATTCAGAAACCATGAACGACACAGTTTTTTGTGGGATGGGGGGGGGGGGGGGGGGGAGGTGGGATTTTAACCTACATTCTGTTATATACCATCTGACTTAGTTTTGTGTGTGTATGTATGTTTGTATAACTTTTATTTATTTTTTTCTCCACAATTGTGATTTGTGTCCTCTATGTTCATTTATTTTGTCACGATGTCATATACGTTTTATGTTTTTTTTTTCTGATTTCTCCTTCATGTCCACTGACTTCTCCCTCCTGGATCCTGACTTCTCCCTAAAGTCTCTGGAGGGAGAAGTCACTTCTCCCTAAAATCAGCTGCCAGGCTGACCCCTGTGCCTATGGGCCTGAATGATCAAAAACCGGTCTTCAGCTGCAGATGTTGCCCTGTCTCTGCCACCACCATGTCGTCTGACTGGTGTGCCATACTGCTGAAATCTTGCCCAGGCTCTGGTGATCACCGTATGGTGCACACCAAGGGCTTCACCAACCTGACGATGGGTAGCCCCTTGTTCCACCATCCCTACAGCCCACCACATTTCTGCCTCAGACAAATCTCTTCCTAACATTTGCATTCACCATATTCAATCATTAAATCACAAGAGTTTGTGTTGAAATGAAGACTGAATACCCTACACTTCTCGTGTACATGTAGACAGTACATGAAAACATCATGGAAATCAAGGGGTACATACTTTCCATGACTGTCACGAAAAGTCTGCCTGTCAAGAGAGCTAATGTAAACACTGGGGACCATCTCAATACATTCCTCAATCATATCCACCAGAAATATCGTAAATGTGTCACAAGATAATTTCACAATGATGTATCAAATATGTGATGCTTAGCAAACTTTGAGTAGTACCGGTATATGTATTGTCACTAGGCAGTGTGCCATCAGTCATAATAAGGTCTGTATCATCCGTCCGTCCATCCGTCCGTCTAGCTGTCCACCCATCCGTCGTCGGTACTTTTTCGGCGAATCTGGAATTCAGTACATGTCATTTGTCACAAGAAAAATACGCCTTGCTTTCTTTTTTGTTTGAAATCCACTTTTGTTCAGTCACAAAGTGTATAGTGGAACTCTGTTAGTTGAGAGTGTGGAAATTATTCAATTAACATGTGTATAAAGGTGCATAAAATTAACAGATGTACTTTTTAGCTTAACTTGACAAACTCAAGATAACCTCTTGCCATCACGCGTGTGGATGCCTGTTAGTCTGCGTGTCTGTTAGTCTGTGAGTCTGTTCACGTTTTCCTTTAGCACAGGCTACACCCCGTAGTTCTTGCCTGATCGTCACAAAATTTCATACCGTATGCAGGTTTGGGGTCATGTCTAGATGAGAATGTCCCTCTTTTCGTCGCAATCGGTCAACCGGTATGGCTGCCCGAGCCCAAAACTCAAAAACAATTAGCACAGTCTACAGGTCGTATTTATGAAGGATTTCATTGTATTTTGGCAGGATGCCTCTGTATAATGTCTAGATGAGAACGCCCCCTTTTGGTCCTGATCTGTCAACCGTGATGGCTGCCCAAGCCTGAAAACAAAAAACTTTTAGCACAGTCTACAGGTCATATTTAATATGGAGGGATTTCATTGTAACTTGGTAGGATGACACCGTATGGTGTCTAGATGAGAACTTCCCCATTTGGTCGCGATCTGTCAACCGTGACGACTGCCCAAAACTCGAAAACCTTTAGCACAGTCTACAGGTCATATTTATGGAGGGATTTCATTGTAACTTGGTAGGTTGACTTCATAATGTCTAGATGAGAAGATCCCCTTTTGGATGAGATTGTGATGGCTACAGGGGTCCCCGTGGGAACCCCGGGAAGTAAGCAGCACTTGTTTACTGTGGTAAACCAGTTCCGCTTCACTAGTAAAATAGGACCCAGTCACCAATGCTTGGGGTGAAAGTCCTCTAAAATGGGCAACATGTTGATCAACGATTGACTAAACTTGACTTCATCTCCATGTTGTGTCACGATTAGCCATGGTGCATAAATATGTGACGTTAACCACCAACAACAAACAAACGATGGCTACAGGGGCTCGAAACCTGAAAACATTTAGCACAGTCTACAGGTCATATTTATGAAGGGATTTCAATGCAACTTGGTAGGATGACTCCAAATAATGTCTAGATGAGAACGACCCCTTTTGGTCTCAATCATTCAGCCTTGATGGCTGCCCGAGCCCAAAACCTTTAGCATAGTCTATAGGTTGTATTTATGGAAGGATTTTATTGTAACTTTTTAGGTTGACTCCATTTAATGCCTAGATGATGACATCCCCCATTGGTCACGACTGGGCAACTGTGATGGCTACAGGGGCCCGAAGCCTGAAAGCCTTGAGCACAGTCTACAGGTCATATTTATGAAAGGATTTCATTTTAACTTGGTAGGATGACTCCAAATAATGTCCAGATGAGAACGTCCCCTTTTGGTCGCAGTCATTCAGCCTTGATTAATGATGGCTGCACGAGCCCAAAACCCCAAAACCTTTAGCATAGTCTGTAGATCTTATTTATGGAAGGATTTTATTGTAACTTGTTTGGTTGACTCCATATAATGCCTAGATGATTGGTTGTGATTGGTCAACTGTGATGGCTACATGTACAGGGGCCTGAAGCCCGAAAACCTTTAGCACAGTCTACAGGTCATATTTATGAAGGGATTTCATTGTAACTCGGTAGGATGACTCCAGATAATGCCCAGATGAGAATGTCCCCTTTTGGTAGCGATCATTCAACCATGATGGCTGCCCGAGCCCAAAACCCGTAAAACTTTAGTACAGACTACAGGTCATATTTGTGAAGTGATTTCATTGTAACTTGGTAGAATGACAGTATAATGTCGAGATGAGGAGTCCCCTGTTAGTTGCAATCGATCAACCGTGATGGCTACACAGACCTAAAGCCCAGAAACCTTGAGCACAGTCTACAGGCCATATTTATGAAGGGATTTCAATGTAACTTGATAGGATGACTCTTTTTGGAATAATTTCACTGTAACTTGGTAACTTTCGTTGACATACATTAACTGTGAGGGCCACATACGTTAACTGTGAGGTCCACATTAACCCACCCCTCAGTTGTTTAGTACAGTCTACACCTCATATTATTTTTATTTAAAACACAGCATATAGGGAACAGAAATTAACATATTCCCAATTACCACAATTCTTGTCTTCTTTCATAATCCTTTCATAAACATTGAACATTATCCTTTTCATCAAATACAACACTCAGACATGTTAAGCTACAGTGTCATTGACACTTTCATTCTGCATTGTAGAGATGAACTAAGAATTTATTTAGTGTACGTGCGTGAATTATATCGGGGACAATTTTTGACACAGTTGACAGTGTATCATATCAATGAGGAAGATTGAATTGAGTTGATGAAAAATGGTCCTTTGCAAAAATGTGAAACGAATATTTGCAATTCTCCTTTATTTGGTTTTGCTTTATTTTCATTTCCGTGCATTGTTTTTAAACTATATAAGCAACGCTATCTGTACTACATATATATACTTTCATGCCCTCTGCTCAAGTGTTTTAGCAACAGCGAAACGAAAACATTCAGACTAGGAAGTCTGACTCACTTTCTTTTGCAGGAGACATTGAATACCTGGTCGAACTAAAATAGACTGCAAGTAGAAAACAATGAAACTGATCATATCAAAAATGCCTACACATTTTTTTCTAAATTTCAAAGGCTGGAGCAGGTTAGGATCAAGTTTGTTCAAATCCATTCCTTAGTGTTTTCCATAAAATTTGCCTTTCATGGCTTCATTCCTGTGTAGTGTTGATGAACCATGACTGACTGAATGCGATCCAAAAAAACTTCTTTAAACCACTTTGTCAGGTGAGTGCCTCGGGCCCCATGGAGCCTCTCGTTTTTTCACAGTATGTTTTCTCTTGTAGTATATTCCCCAGCAGGGCCCTTGCTGACACGGCAGTTTTCTAGTTCAAACATAGTTTTACTTTGTTAAAGGATGTGAACACTGTAATTTAACAGTTGATTCTTGCGAATTGCACAGATTATTGTTGATTCTTGCGAATTGCACAGATTAATTCTGCCTAAAATGAGTTATAAACCTCATGGTAGAGGTGGATAATTGTCTGTATTTCATTGTCGGGTTAGGTCTAATGATATGTGTTGCCTGCCCCTATTTGTATACTATAGTGTTGTGATGGATGTCTACAGTACGTGACAAGCGGATTACGTCTCTAACACCCAACGCGGTGATAGCATTGCAGAAAATAACCGGGATAAACCGGGATTCCCGGTGTTGGTCAAAGAGAAAAAATCACTGGGGCACGCGGTGTTTTTCTGTGTAAAGGATTAGTTACATAATCAATTTTCACGTCTCTGGACTGACTCTACTTGCTACTGAATAAATTACTGGTTTCTGTCGTGTTCGTTTCTGGGTTATTAATCTCACCACCACGTTCCTCAAGAGAACATGTGCCGCAGACTTGCTATTTTATTTTTTAGTTGTGAGAAAGTTGTGAGAACGTTAGATCAATACCAGTTATAAATAAAAAAAGCACAGAACGCAGTCGCCAGTTGTATTCGCAATTTGCTCAGAAATGTTGAGTAAATCTACCCCCCCCCCCCCCCCCCCCACACACACACACGTGTACTTGTACAAGTCGAGCGTCCCACACAATTCAGTGCCACAACTCGTCGTCACAGGACAACCGAATAATCTAATTCAGTGGTGACAAAATTTCACCAGTCTTCTTTTCTTTCACATTATATGTGGGCGCACGTTTTGCAATAT